>BQNB010075483.1:1744-31453 GCA_026074375.1 Tanacetum coccineum
CTATTCCTGTAATCCCTAATAACCGTTATTATCTTTTACCTATTGGGTTTGTTGGCCTATGGCCCAAACCAGTAAAATACATAATTTATCTAACCTAATATTATACAAAGATTAATGGATTATAAGTCCAACACTGCACTCAGTCACCTGAAATACAATTAACGAATGTTAGTTAATAGATTCTAGATTTATATAGTACTAAGCTATTGTCACAGTTATGTAGCAACCTTGCATTGACTTATGCTTGTTATTTGCGGGTGTTTGGGTAAGCTTTTTAGCAACAGTTGAATTCATTTTGGCAACACACATTTTCAACCCTTCAAAGAGCTGAAACGCACTTCATTAGGGGTTACGGTGAATTTTGAGCTTGTGTATTATCCAAAGTGTTCCTATCCCGACTCAAAGATACCAAACTTAAGACACTTCTTTTTCATTTTCAATTCAAATCAAGGAATTAAAAAGTCTTTCTTTACTTTTGTCCCTATATATATCTTTAACTGCCAAAGAATGAATAGCAATATGCCACTGCAATGAATGACTGTCCCTTTTGCATCCTTGTCATAGATTGACTATATTAAAAGAGCAAAATTCCCAACCACAACGCTAGAGCAAAGTGGTCCCTAAGATATCATTATTGAAATAAGCACAAATTAGAAATAAACAGGGCTATAGCTCTACCATAAATAGATTTGGAATTACTTGTTTAGAGGTTTTCAAAAGAGGTAGCTCAAGCATAAACTTTTGTTCATTCTATAAGCATTTACTACTGGCACTAGTAGTCCTAGATGAGTTAAATTTTGTAGTATATCATGCAATTCCTAAATGGCTGTTGAAGACATGATTAAACCTTTGTGAATTGATTGGAGGGTGGTCCTACAACTAATTACCAATCTTTTACATTTATACATTCACTTTATGTTCCAGCAAAAAATGTGTTACTCTTAGACACCTAATGATCATATCAATTTAGGCTCCAAGATTGAGCAAGGTAACCCCTGATAATAACAAAATAGAGCAAATGTCGTTTCCTTTTTCTTATTTAAAATCACATATCATAAACAAATAGATAAAAAAAAGAGAATCTCATGCGATTCAAATTTTATGATAACAAAATAAAAAAATCCAGAATCACATGTGATTTACCTTGAACAACAACTAGATTCTATTCTGCATTTGGATCATCAACAGCTTCATCCATAACCTGGATTTCAGAATCCACCACTTGAATTTCAGCATCCAAAACTCGAACATCAACTGAATTTGTTTCATTTAACTGATTAAATCCATTTTTAACGAACCTATTTCCATTTATGATGCAATCGATCAAAAATCGATCAAACTTTGATCAAAATCAACGTTTTTGATCGATTAACAATCTGCGATGATGTTTTGATGTTTCAATCGGAGTGTTTTCGTGCTGGTTTGATGATGGTTTATGGTGAAATCGATATGATTTATGGTGTTACTGTGTGTGCTTTTTTTAGATCTACAACTTTTTTTGGGAAAAAATGAAGGTGGGTGAGAATTTTAGATTTATATAATAGTCGACTTTGCCCTTTGGTGTGTAAATCTGTGATTTAATCATAGCCTTTTGATCAAAATGAAATGAATGGATGGGATGGGTTCAATAGGTCTATAGAGAATAGGGGGTCTAGAGGGATCTCAACTTCCGTATAAATTTGGCCGTATAATGAACTGAGTTCAGTGAACATTTCATGATCCGCTCATCAACAGCTTCATCCATAACCTGGATTTCAGAATCCACCACTTGAATTTCAGCATCCAAAACTCGAACATCAACTGAATTTGTTTCATTTAACTGATTAAATCTATTTTTTAACGAACCTATTGCCATTTATGATGCAATCGATCAAACTTTGATCAAAATCAACGTTTTTGATCGATTAACAATCTGCGATGATGTTTTGATGTTTCAATCGGAGTGTTTTCGTGCTGGTTTGATGATGGTTTATGGTGAAATCGATATGATTTATGGTGTTACTGTGTGTGTTTTTTTAGATCTACAACTTTTTTTTTGAGAAAAAATGAAGGTGGGTGAGAATTTTAGATTTATATAATAATCGATTTTGCCCTTTGGTGTGTAAATCTGTGATTTAATCACAGCCTTTTGATCAAAATGAAATGAATGGATGGGATGAGTTCAATAGGTCTATAGAGAATAAGGGTCTAGAGGGATCTCAACTCTGTATAGATATTTGTCCTTTATGTTTCTTAAAAAAAATTGTAGAATTTTTTAATAACACTAAATATCCATAATTGTGTTTTGTCACAACTGAATAAATTCACATTTAGAAGTTAAACACAGTTTTTAAAAGGCCAAAGTGTATATTAGTATCTTTTTTAAAGGCCAAAGTGTATATTAGTACCTTAAACTTGGTTAAACAGGTTTTTTACTACCTTAATTTTTTAGTGATGCAGTGTAGTACCCTAAACTTGTAAACTCGGTTATAACTCGGCCTTGACTCGGTCACATGTTGTCACATGACTTATTAGGTTAGTTTTTTAAACGAAAGATGACGGGAGTTAGGTTTCACCTTACATATTCTCACATATAGGCATTATACATCGCTTGCATGAAAAAGATGTATGATTTTATTATTTTTAATTTAACATATTCATTCAATTACTTGTTAAATATATAGGCGATTTCATCAAACGTTGATATTTGTTTTTTTTGTCAAACCCATCAATTTAGTAACAACAAAGGCCGATAATTTATTAAGGTTTTCTTTTTGAATGATCCAAGTTTGATAAAAAAATACTTTTCGCCTTGATATTTGTTTTTTTTTTCAAACCCATCAATTCAACTACACCCACCTCCATCATCACCCACCTCCATCATCACTTTCATGATTCATATGCCAATCTTTTTTTAAAGGCATCTCTTCCCCAGTCTCACAGACGTGCAATAAATTATGTTGTCGATGAAATGTTTTTGTTTTGATGAATACGAGTGCGGTGCCTGTGGGGTTATTATTACCACAAAATAGTATACACGCAAGGGTTTTAATTCCATAATTAGTAATCAAAACACCGATTCTTCGAAAGGTAGGATTTTTTCTTTAATTTAATTATGTTGATGTTTTTGTCTTAAAAAGGGGGGTGTTTTTTTTATTTAATTTCTGACTTTTTTGTTATGTTTTTTATATGGGTTTTCATTGGATTCAAATGTGTTTTGAAGCCTGTCCAGTGCCGTCATGGACTACCGTCGGACGCACACTGTATTAAAATCGTGAAGCTACCAATTGAAGGTACTTCGTATATATTATCTTTCGAGTCTTATTCAACTATGTTGGGTTATGAGTTTATGCTAACTAGAGTTATTGACTACATGAATATGTGCGCTTAAATATGATTGACGTGCTACAAGGATCTTAATTTTACCACATAGGCTTCGAATGTTAGATCAATTAAATAAACTTACTTTGCTGATACTTTTTTTTAAACTTATGTTGCTGATGATGCTTTTAGCTGATTTTTTTTTTTTTTGAATTGATAAATGCATACGTGTTTCTTCTATAAGCTTATGCTTTTAATTTTGACTATTATCTTCTCATTTTGATGCAGCAAGCAAGGATAAACTGAGTTCTGGTAATAGATTAGTTGTAAATAAACTTGAGCCAGAGCTTGCATAGGACGTTGTTTCTCTTTACAACATGGTCACAGCGTCTGTATCTCATCAAATTGAACAAATTCAGTGCACTGAGAAGTTGTCAATCTTTCATAAACACTAATGATAAGGTACCACTTGATCTTTATCACCAGATACATGTTATATAATTTGCGTCTACAACATTACATTAACAACATGTAATTAACTATATATGATTTTACGCTACAGGCTAACACCGAGTTAAAGAACAAAGTATCTGCCTCAAAGAATTTGTATATTTCCCACGTCGGGGACATGGAAAATGTTGTACGTTTGCACAAAGAAACTGCTAATGGGTGTCTAGACGACCTTAAAGGCTTTGCTTCTTCTAATGCTTGCTATGTTGAAGAAGTACGTACATATCATTGACTTAGCATCCATAAAAGCTGAACATAATGTTAATCAATACATAATGTAAATGATCTATGTCCTTTAGTTAAGGAGGTAACGCCATTACTTCACTCTTTATTTATATAACTTGGTTAGCGTACTTTTTGGTGTTTCGATAATTATATTTTAATCTTGATGCGTAGCGAATCCATGACCTGGACATGGGTTAAATAAGTTGGGTGTGTGTCGAATAAGTAAAATAGGAAAATGACTTCAACGAGTTACGAGTCACATACAATGGATTGAAACTTGGCCAAAATCTTTGTTTTATCGTAACTTACCAACTGTTTTGCTTATGTCTGAGGGAAATTGAATAGTTATGAAAAACCGCAGTTTAATGGTTCTTCAAGTCATCCGCTAGGCCGCAAAATTGTAGTTTTATACGGGGTTTTGGGTATGCCATTTGAGGGGTGTTTGGGGCTGCTAAAAACATATGTTCGAAAGGAATATTTTGGTCTTTTCAGGCGTGTCTGTGACTGCTACATAACTGCAATTTCAAACGCAAATATCATACCTAATCTTTAGCTGTAGTTTAAATCTCACATTCGCTGATGAAATTGGATTTAGTATAATTATATGTAGTACTCAATTTTAAATGGAGTTTATCTTGATTTTGCAACATGAACCCACGTCAATTCATTAAAATGTGTGTTTGCATTTCTCAGTTCCGGCTACAAGTCCATGTCCAAGATGTATTTAAGTATCTCTAATTATAAATTGATAGTTAATTCAATTATTTTGCAGAATAATAACGTGTATGCATTAGTATGGGAAGGGACGCTTTGGTATTGAAAGAAAAGGTTTATTTGTTTTCATTTTGACAAATTCAATAAGAGTATCAAATTTGTAAGTAATGATGGATGTAAGACATGCAATTAAGAAAAAAAAACGACAAACGACCTGTCCTCTACCCTCAAATCCCCCGCACACTGATGTCCACAACGAGCTAGCCCCCGCCGCACCGCGCGGGTCTTTTTTCATCTCGTTTAGTAACAACAAAGGCCGATAATTTATTAAGGTTTTCTTTTTGAATGATCCAAGTTTTATAGATTTAAAGTTACATAGTGTCTTTTGAATCGGTCATTTAATGGTTATTAATAGTTCTTTATTGGTGTTTGTTTTTTAGGATGAACGATAAAATTGTAACAATTAAACTACATTAAGAGAGCTGTGTTAGAGTATGTTGTACTAGAAAGAAGACATTTGAGATGCTTAATCGAGTTTGGTTGTGTGAAATATTACATAATCTAAAACGTAAAATTGCATTTTACTAAAATTAAATAGCGTTAAATAGACTAAAGTCATAGGAAAGTTGTTCCGTCATAATACTTACATTCAAATAATGTTACTATATTTACTCTACCGCGCCTATATTTGGACATTAAATATTTGTACATTTTTGGATATCGTATTTTTGATATGTTTATGTTAACTTGCTAAGCTAATTTTTGTAACTTAATTATACGCTGGAACTTTTTTTTAAAAGCTTGTTCAACTAGCTAGATACTTTTTTTGTTTAAAAGTTTACTCTTTATGGATTAAAGGATTAGCTCTTCCAACCAAAATAAATAGAGGGGTCTGTTTAGAAGCAAGCTTGTAAGCTTTTTACAAGCTTATTTGAGCTACTAGCTTTTTGTTTTCAAACAAAAGTTTTTATAAGAAAAAAAGCTTTGTTTGGATGTATGACCTAAAGGCTTTTAGTTTTTAGACATGATCAAGTATTCTTTCGTAGTGTACGAAACTTGAAGCTTCAATTTGCTAGGACTATACCATACTCAACATAAAAACCGGACCTTGTGTGGTGGCCTTTTCTAATCAGTAGCATTGCAAATCGAATGTTTCCAGGAACTAGGAGGTCATACCGATGAGCAGTTGAGAAGATGACAGTTGTTTTTCAGCCTCCACTTTCTAGTCTCTGTATACTAGTATTCCGAATCTTCTATCTTAACATGTTCGACAAACGAGTGATACGTTAAGCATTGTTAAATGAATTGAGTCGCCAGTTAATCTAAGCATGGTCATTAAAGTTTACCAAATCCATGTGTGTATTATTGACTAGGTTGATATGATCAACAACCATCGAGACATATAAATCGCCATATTGTTCACCAAACAAGATATCACCATTCGTGTTACGTTACAAACTTAAAAATATTTCATATTATACAAGAGCAAACATTGATAATCTATATTTATTGAGCAGATCTATTCGCATCATTTTTCTCTTCGTTGATTTCATGGAGGATCACGACAAGGGCAACAATGAAAGCGTAGTCGACATTGGGATACACTGTCACAGCAAATGTGTCTTTTCCAAGTGCAATACTTTGAACAGTGTGCTTCTTGTGCATCTGCATTTTACCATTAGAAACCACATGTTATTCTTAGTACAGAATTCCAAACGGGTCAATATAGTTTTGTTGTTGTTCCAACGGGTAAATTTATATAAATTTAGCCAGAAATTAAATGCGTCGAAGCTCGAAAATCACCAAAGTAAGGTCAAGAATAATATGATTACCTGAGCAACGATGTGGGTGCTCTCACCGGCATAAATGGTGCATGATCGGTCAAACCAGCTGCCTTTAACTTTGTAGTCACAAACACTTTCTTTTTCGTTATACCCCAAGAACACATCAAGTGATGTCTTGAATTGGATCAAAGACGACTGTTTGGCACTAAAGATTATGTCTTTCGAATCTGAGCTATCTCCCCTGTATACTACCCATCTATTGTGAACAGTGAGCACCTGTTTATAAGTTTATAACATCAATCAACAAACACACGTAAGTTAGTTTTATTAGATAAAAAACTATGCTAATGATTAGGCAAAATTGATAAAGTGACAATCATGTTTCAGCACTTTTACGACAGTTTCTCAAACACCTGCTTATATTCTTCATATGATAGTAAATACACATATTACATCATTTTCAGCACGGTATTGCATATCTCTATTCCGAAACACTCTTTTTAGAAACACCTCAAACTACATTAATAAGGCTAAAAACTTTAATGCATAATGAATCATTCTTAACTAATTGCAGTAACTCATCCTACTTTATATCATCATATACTACTTGAACCCACACTAAAAACTAATTCCAAACTTTGACTTCAAAAAGTCAACTCAACAATCATCATCTTTCACAACCAAACACTTAACCAAATCAAAATCAAACAAAGACCCATCTTTTTTTTGGAACCACATAATCATTTAGATCAACTAAATCAAATTAAAAACAGCCAGAAAGTTTCAAAATAAGCCCTATCTTTTTGGCTTATATAAGTTTATTATATAAGACGGAAAGTTTCAAAATAAGCCATAGAAAGTGAGCTTATGAAACATAAGCCCGAAACCAAATAAGCCAGAAACCGACTTATATAAGCCGAAACAAAAATCCCCTAACAAAAACAGCCAATACTAGTTATACATTTCCATCTTTGACTTTTAAAAAAGTCAAACATAACATATTTCACCCATAATCATTTTGAATAACCAGAGGGGTGTTTGTTTCGGCTTTTATAGCAAGCTTATGGCTTATGTGGTTTTCGGCATATGTTTCGTAACCTCACTTTTTGCGGCTTATTTAGAAACTTTCTGGCTTTGCTTGTATAAGTTTGTTATGACATAATAAAGTTATATAAGCCGGAAAGTTTCAAAATAAGCATTAAAAAGTGAGCTTATTAAACATAAGCCCGAAACCAAATAAGCCAGAAACCAACTATATAAGCCGAAACAAACATCCCCTAACTAAATCAAATTAAAAACAACCAATACTAGTTATAGATATCTATGTTTGACTTTAAAAAAGTCAAATATAACACATTTCACCCATATATCAACCAAATAAAAAACAAACAAGAACCCAACTTTTTTTGAACCGCATAATCATGTCTGGGTGTTTGTTTAAGCTTATTTACAGGCTTATGAGCTTATCTGTTTTCAGCTTATATTTCAGAAGCTTAATTTTTCCGGCATATTTAAAAACTTGTAAGCTTATATAAGTTTGCAAACTTATATAGCCCCATACGTCCCAAAATAAGCCAAGAAAATGAAGCTTATGAAACATAAGCCGGAATGAGATAAAGCTCGTAAGTCCATAAATAAACTTAAACAAACACCCTTGTTACTATATCAAAATTAAAAACAGCAAATACGATCAGTTAAAAACAAACACGCCTGTTATTTTAAAAAGTCAGACATAACAAATTTCCACCATATATAGGGGGTGTTTGTTTAGGCTTATAACTTATTTGGTTTTGGGTTTATGTTTCATAAGCTCTATCTTTTTGGCTTATTTTGAAACTTTTTGGCTTAAGTTTATTATGAGTAATAAACTTATATAAGCCAGAAAGTTTCGAAATAAGCCAAAGAAAAGTAAGCTTATGAAACATAAGCCAGAAACCAGCTATATAAGCTGAAACAAACACCCATAATCATAAACATAAACTAATCAAATTCAAAACAGCCAAAAGTAGTTATACATATCCATATTTGACTTTTAAAAAGTCAAACATAACATATTTCACCCGCCACATATAATCAACCAAACAAAAAACAAACAAGAACCCACCTTTTTCTGGAAGGAAAGAACAGGAACACCACTAGCATCAAGCAAAACACGACGATCACGAATACTAAAATGCTTAGCTTTGACTTTAAACATAACATTACCATTAACATCAGTTACTGCAAAGTTACCATCAGATAACGACATGAGCTTCCTAACTATGGTGAGATCGACAGGGTATGGTGCCAAGAAGTGTGGGCTGACGATGGCTGATGGTGGGTTCGGGTAGCTGGTTTGGGCTGACATTGTGAAGGTGGTGATAGTTGAGGGGGTGGTTTTGTAAATTGTGTTTGGTTTTTGTGTTTTTTTAATGTTGTTTCGTGGGGGTTTATATGGGAGAAGTGTTTTTGACGCGTGAATGTGTCGATTAAGGAATAATGGTGGCCGACTACGGGGTAGGGCATGTACAAAAGTATCCCACATAAGCATAATAGATCGGATCGAAAAACTAGTCATCGGTTCATCCTTTTTCTCATATTCGGTTTTTGGGCCGGTTCGATCCGTTTCGGCCCTACACAAAAACAGTAATTATGCTTTGTTGGACCGGACTAGACCGAAGACCAGACTGAACCGGACATGGACCAACCATTTCGGTCTGATCCTTGGTCCGATGTTTTGGCAGGGTTCTAAAAAGCGCGCTATAGCGGCGCCATAGCGCGAGGCGTGACCTTCACGTTACGAAACAGGCCAAGACATCATCTCTAGGCGTAGCGTGCAATAAAGCACGATAAGGCGTGATAAAGCGCGCTATACCGTGCCTTTTTTTGAAGCTTTTAAAAGTTTTCATGGATTTGAGCTTATTTACAAGTATTTATGATTTGAGTTGTATGGGATTCGGGCTTAGTAAATCTATAACTCAATTTTAAGCCTAATAGCTAACTAATATTGACCACTCTATAAATATTTTTTGCCGCCTTGAGTCACGCCTTAAAAACGCTATGACGCAACGCCTCACGCTAAAGCTTGAGGCTTGGCTATGCCGCCACGCCACGCTTCACGCTATTTATAACCTTGTGTTTTGGACAAAACCGGGTTTTGGTCCGGTCCGGTCTGATTTTCGATCTGTGATCAACCCTACCTAAAATATAAATTACCGTGTATAAAAGAGATAAAAATAACCAAAATATATGATTTTTCTTATAAAAATAGTAAACAAATCAAGAAGACGTGTCTTTCTTTTAACCCATAACTGAACATGACATTTTTTTATGTGACAAAAAATTTCAGGGCCAGTTTTATTTCGGATAAATCGTCAATCTTAATAAAATTAACTCTAGGCGAAAAACATTCATCGGGATCCCGTGAACGAGAAAGTGTCTTTTTTTCTTTATGAAAGTGTTTGCTAATGTGGTTGTAATCATAATGTGTAAAATGATGTGTTTGAATATAAATATTTAAATACAAAGCCTTTTAATAAATCATAAACATGTTTGAGAGTATTAAAATCACAACAAGCATTAAAATCACAACACTTGCCGCTTTAAAATGTTCTTAAACGTTCGCGTCGAATATATCTTAAGGTGTAATTCGGGTTGGGTCAGGTATGTAGGTTAGAAAGTTGTACTGTATTAGGTTAGTTAGCAAAGAAAGAAATAGCTGGAGGAAGTAAAAGCGAGTTTGACTTGGCGATTGCCCCGAAAGAAGAGCACTAGGGCGCAGGAATCAGCGTATTCTGAGTCAAGGACAATATCGCCAAAAAGACAAAGACGCTCTCGCAGCCCGCGCCACAATACTAGCGTCTTTACTAGGTTGAGGCGTGAAAGGTCAAGACCACCACGACATGAATACAAGAGCAAAGCAAGAAGAGAAAGCACCTTGTTCAAAAGACTCGGATAGCATGAGGACGAAGCACATCTCGCACTCCGTTAAAGCGTCAGGAAGCTCAAGGTATAAGGAAAATCACTCTGAAGCGAAGATAGTGAAGTGAGGGCACTGAAAGTCTAAATTACCAGAAAAGAAAAAAGTCCAGTATCGAAGAAGAGTGATTCTCCTAAAACCGAGGGTATGTGCCGAGTTATGATCTTGTTCACATCTCGAATCCGTCACTTCGACTTCCCAAAACGCGGAATGCAATTAAGTAAAAAATACAACGGAAAGCGAAGATCCTGATGAGCATTTGAAAATTTCCAGGCAGCAGCAATAACGGAGAGGTGGGCCATTGCCAACATGGTGTCACATGTTTTATTCACATTACCGGAAAACGCTGGGTTTGTGGTTGACGATCTTTCCCCAGATCAATCGGACGTTACAACGATTCTATGAGAAAGCCATTCCTAAAAAACTACCTATACACTCAGAAGAAGTCGCATCAGAGACCCATAGTGCTCCATAACCTAACGAGAGAGACGGAGGTCCACAGAAGACTCATACAAGGGTATAAGTCGGAACAAGTAGAGGAAGGTTAAAGGAGCACCGGAATGCATGAGAATCTCCGGATTCGTGCACGGAATCACAAATCCTGAACTTATCAAAAGATTTCATGAGAAAATTCCAAAAACAGTAGACGAAATGATGCAGGTGGCCACATCTTTTCTTCAAGGGCAAGAGGCGGCTCAACCAAGAAAGGAAAAAAGTCCCTCCGGATGGAGACACGAGGCAGGGGGTTTTAGGCAGAATTTCAAAAAAAAATGGAGGCTTCCGCAGCCACATAAGCAAGAAAAAAGGATGGACAGGTTCACTCTTCTCACCAAGAAACCTCGAAGGAGATTCTGGCCTTAGAAAAAGGAAAATTCAAAACCCCACCTCCGATGACAACCCCGGTTGAAAAGCGAAACGCAAACAAGTTTTGCGAGTTTTTTTTTTTTTTCACGGAGAAGGGGGCATAATACAGTAAATGAATGCAATCCATCTAGAAACAAAAGTTGAAGATAGGCTCAAAGTGGGAAACTTATCGCAATAATCGGGGCTAAAGCAAAGCAGCGGAAAAGAACAGCCAAAAAAGAAAGGTGAGACCTCCGGAAAAGAGAAACCTCAGGCAATTTTAATGATTCAGTCACGACAAAAGGTAATAAGGCAAAAAGATACTCTCAACGCTTCTAACCCAAATCCGGAACTGTAGTTTCCACATATAGGGAGATGAAGGAGCGGAAGGCCCCTTAATAATAGAAGCGGAGATTGGAGGCCATCAAGTGCACAGCATATGTGTTGACGGAGGGTCATCTTTTGAGATACTATATGAGCACTGCTTTAACAGACTGCGTCCAGAGATAAAGAATCAAATGGTCCCTGCTACAACCTCATTAATAGGGTTCAACGGCGAAATAAAATGGCCATTGAGACAGATAACACTCTTGGTAAAAATCAGAGATGATGAACACTCAACGTCAGCATGGATGGATTTCATGGTGGTGAGATCGACGTCTCCACACAACGGAATCATTGGAAGGCCCGGGTTGCGAAAGATACAAGCAGTACCATCAACAGCGCACGGAATGATAAAATTTCCAGTCATGGGAGGAATACTCACGCTAAAGGATAGTAAAATTATCCCAGTTGAATGTGCGATGGTCTCCGGACCAGAGGAGCAACCCATCTTAGTTAACAAAGTAAAAGAAGAAAGGGTAAAAGTGGCAATCAATCCGGAACACCCGGAGCAGACAGTAATGATCGGTTCCGACCTTGCGGAAAAAACCAGAAGTAAGCTGTGTAACCTACTTTAGCGGAGTTTGGACATATTCGCCTAGACCCCAACGGATATGACGGGCGTTCCAAGGCAGATAGTGGAACATAGGCTGAATGTACGAAAAGGTTGTCAGCCGGTTAGGCAAAAGAAAAGGGGCCAAGCCGCAGAAAGGAATGTAGCAATCAATGACGAGGTTAGTAAGCTTGTGACAGCTGGGATCATGAGGGAGGTTCATTATCACGATTGGCTCTCCAACCCGGTGATGGTAAAGAAGAGTGACAACAGTTGGAGAATGTGTGTTGATTTTAAAGACCTCAATAAGGCATGTCCCAAGGACGGTTACCCTCTGCCAGAAATAGACTGGAAGGTCGAATCCTTGTGTGGATTCCCCTTTAAATGCTTCCTGGACGCATACAAAGGGTATCACCAAATACAAATGGCAGAGGAAGATGAGGAAAAGACCGCGTTCATTACAAATCAAGGCATTTTTTGCTACACAAAAATGCCTTTCGGTCTAAGGAACGCCGGTGCAACCTATCAGCGGCTAGTGGACAAAACATTCCACGGACAAATTGGTAGAAACCTCGAGGTATATGTGGATGATTTGGTCATAAAAAGCCTCGGAGGATGAAGTTGTCCGACATTAGAAGAAACATTTAAGAGCTTTAGAAAATCCCAAATGACAACTGAACCAAAAAAGTGCATTTGGAGTTGATAGAAGGAATGTTTTTCGATACCAGGGTCATACTAAGGCATTAGATATGCTAACCAAAGGTAGACGCCGTATTAAGCCTTCAGTCACCAAAATGCTTGAAAGACGTGCAAAGATAAAATGGAAAATTGGCAAGCTTAAACAGGACCTTAGCAAAATCAGCAGAGAAATCATTGCCATTTTTCAAAACTCTAAAAAAATACAAAAAAAGAGTGACTTTCTATGGACGGAGGATGCGGAAGCTGCATTTAGACAAATGAAGGAACACACAGCAAAGTTACCTATGCTCATTGCTCCAGAAGAACAAGAGGAATCTCGTTACTGGCAGATCCAGGAAGCGGTGAGCGCACGTTTACTTATATGTTTGTCAGCCGGGCGCTAAGAGGCCCGGAAGTAAACTACACCGCCATGGAAAAATTAGTGCTAGCATTAGTACATGCAAGTAAAGGTAAGAATGATACTTTCCAAGCTTAAACCCAATCATCGTAAATAAAGATCAACCATCAAAAACATGACTATATAACCAAGAAGTCAGTCGGTAGGATGCAAAAGTAGAGCATACAATTAGGGGAGTTTGGTATACATTATAGGCCAAGAGTATATGTTAAAGGACAAGTGTTAGCCGATTTTATCGTAGAAAGACCAGAGGAAGAAGGTCAGGACGATTCCGCAAAGGAAGAAGAACTGCTCCCGGCACGGTGGACATTGTTCACGGATGGGTCATTGTTCACGGATACGGAGCAGGAGTGATACTTACGGATCCGGAAGGAGTAGAGTTCACATACGCTTTAAGATTTTAGTTTGAAGCAACTAACAACGAAGCAGAATATGAAGCATTGATAGCAGGATTGCGGATATCAGAAAAATAGGCGTCCCAAACACCTCGAATTTAAATGTAGACTCACAACTGGTACCAATACCAATTAAATGGGACTTACATCGTAAAATAGACAGACATGATCAAATACTTAGAGAAGGTAAAAGCACTGGCCAGTACCTTTCGGGCGTTCTTAATAAAGCAAGTCCCAAGAAGTAAGAACAAAAAAGCAGATGCACTAAGCAAAATGGCATCCACCAGCTTTGCACATTCAAGCAAACACGGAGTATGGTGGTGAATTGAAAGAAAAATCCTACGCATGTGAATGAAAGCGAGGTGCTAGCCGTTGGTTAGAGGAAGAAGGGGATTCCTGGATGACCCCGATTCATGAATACCTCACGGATGAAACTTTACCAGCAGAAAGAAAAAAGGCAAGGGCGATAAAGCGTAAATCATAACGTTTCGCCATCATCAACGGAATACTATACAAAAAATCCTTTCTAGGCCCATGGCTTCGATGTGTAGGACCCTCACAAGCAAACTATGTCTTGCGAGAAATACATGAGGGCTCATGTAGCATGCACGCGGGCACACGATCCGTCGTTGACGGCGCTAAGGATTGGATATTACTGGCCAACAATGCTGAGGACGGAGGGCACTACTTAGAGCATGCCAGAATGCCAGGTGCACAAAACCTGTCCAAGAATCCACAGGAAAATTGAATCCGATCACCTCATGTGGCCATTTTACAAATAGGGTATCGACACAGCTGGACCTTTCCCAGAAGGACCCAGGAAAGTCAAATTTCTAATAGTGGCCATGGACTACTTTACCAAATGGATAGAAGCGAAACCAGTAGCAACTATCACAGGAAACCAAGTTAAAAAATTGTATGGGAAAACATCGTGTGCAGATTTGGTCTTGGGGGTGAATCTATCTGGACAGGGGAAGCAATTCCGAGACAACCCATTCAAGGACTGGTGCGAAAATTTGTGTATTAAACAGGCCATTTTGCTCGTAAAACATACCCAGACGAAAACAGGCTTGGTTAGAAGAGCAAACCGGAGTTTGGGTAAGGGAATAAAAGCAAGGCTGGGCAAGGACAACAAGAACTGGATAGAAGAAATCTCTCATGTCCTTTGGGCGCACCGAACCATGATCAAAACCAGTAACGGAGATACTCCGTTCTCCTTGACTTACGGAACGGAAGCTGTCATCCCGACGGAGATCGGAATGCCCACGTTCAAAACAGCGGAAGTAGACATGGACTAAAATTATGAAGCATTGCAGATTAACTTGGAGCTACTAGGAAGAAAAAGCGAGCTTGAAGAACAAGCAACTATAGCAGAGGCAAAGAGCATGAGACAATGGAAAAGTACTACAAAGCCAAAGTTCGGAACCAAGATTTAAGCAGGCGATACGTATATCCGTAGCAACGAGGCAAGCCGGCAGAGAGATATCGGGAAGCTCAAGGGCCCAAGTGGGAGGGCCCATACGATATCCTGTATAATAGTCACAGAAGCACTTGGGAACGGATCATACAGGCTACCAAAAAGACACAACAGAAAAAGAGCTTGCGGGATGGACCGTTAGTCATTTAAGAAGTGTTATATACACAAAATGTAAGCAGCTTTACCCTATAGACCTCGTAATTGGAAACGCATTTTTACTTTATTCCTTGTAGTAATTTTAAGTATTAATGGTAATAGTTGTCAATTTCAATGAAAAAAAGGGAAGATAGCTTACCTTCACAAGTTTGTGTTTTGATATTTTATATTTAATTACTCGTAAGGTTATCTGTTTTAGTGTATTAAAGTCGCGTCTTCACGCTACGGACGCATGCCTCCAATAATTCTATTCGATAACAAAAAAGGGTGAATTAACTACAAACAAGACTAAACATGCGTAAGACGCATTCGCAAGCCGACATTAAAGTAATGCTTATTTAAACCATAGATGATAAAGGAAAGCAAATCTTTATATAGTACGTGCCCGGATTACAGATTATGAACATAAAGATAGCCGGATATAAAGTGTGTTGATTAAAAAAATCCGCGGAAAAAGGCACATAGCGACGCGGTAGAAACAAGCAAACTCAAAGAACTGGCGTCCCTTAGTGCTTCGTTCTCATATGAGAAAAAACATCACAAGCATCACCTGTGGGTGAGCCTTCAACTATTACTTTTTCGCCTGTTGGACCCCGAAATACATCCGCCGGGACTCATAAGTCAATCTTGTTTCATAATCCTCCACTAGGAGGAAAGGATCAGGATTGGGACGAATAACCATGGTAGATAAAGCCGTTTTGTAGTAACAAGTTGACATAACCAAGGCTCGTAGACGTCCTCCGGAAGAATAGCCAACGCTTCAGTAGATACGGGGTGATCTATAGAAACAAACACATATCTCAGAAGAGGAAGACGCTCAACAAGGTTCCTCTCCATCTTCTGCACCCTACGGTGATATGTCTCCAGAGCAACAAATAACGCTTGACTCCCAATAACAACTTTGTCTTGTTTATGATGCACGGGAACCATCAACTGACCCGCGTCAGGTTGAAGGTCGGTCATTCCTAAGACCTCGGCCACGGCATCGTCTAAACGAAGAAGATCCATAACGTCCCAAGTACTGGCATCCTTCTTGGCAAATAATTCCTGAAGAAGCGAAAAGTCTAAACCGCGGAGATCATGCACAACAGAATTGAAGTCAGCTTCCGCGGAAGGATTATAAGCTTCAAGGTCACACAGAACATCTTATGCTTTTGACCATGGTTCAATTCGTGCGGCAAGCCTCTCTGCATTTCCTTTATCAATTAGCTGCGGCGAAAGCATTGCCAAGGGCCTCCATATATTCAGTAGAGTTGAGACATTTGGCCATCAGAAGCTTCATGCCATGAGTTAACAACCACCTTCGTCCCGCAATGGCATTAAGAAGGTGCGGATGAAAATTCTCCTGGAAATGCATACAACACCTGGTAAAATCAGCATCAATCTCAGCCAACCTAGCTTCAAGAGGTTTCATAAGGTTATCCTGGAATTCCTCTAGTTGTTTCATGCTTCCCTCATACATCTCCAGCTTCCCACGGAGATCCGTGGAAGAAGTCTCCAGCTCATTCACCTAAAAAATATATGTATGTATATATAAGAAGAGGAAAACACAAAAATACGAAGAGAACAGTTAAGGACGGAAAACTATACCTGATTCACAAGACTTTGGTTCTGAGACCTCAAGGAAGAAGAGGACGCTCCTAAGTCAGAAAGTTCACGGTCCTTTTCAGCAATGATAGATTCGAGGCTCGTCACCTTTAATTTCAAAGAACCACACTCTTGCTCAAGAAGGCCGTTGTGTTCCTTGGCGGAAGCAACCTCGCCTCGGAGCGAACCCTCAATGGCCTCAAGGCTAGAAACACGGGTATGAAGCCGAGCCACCTCCATAGACTCGACCTTCGCCTGCAACAGCTGAGACCTTAAATCCTCAATCTCTTTGTCCTTCACTTGCAACAAATTATCTTTCTCCTCAGCAAGGGACTTCCACCTCCTTTTCTCCAAAATATTATATTCAGCACGCATTCTTACCTCAGAACTCAAACTCAAATTGCGCGCAGCAGACACATTAAACTCGGCAAACAATTGTTCATGTTCCATCCCGCGGACAGTCTTGAAGAAAGCAGGAGGAGTAAAATGATCAATCATATTAGCACACGACCGTCCGTCATTCAGCTCAAAACCTCCAATCACAGACCACTCGGGAACATAAACCTCTTGCAAATTAACATCCGCATTTTCCCCCGCACGAATGCTCCCAGCGGCAAACTCACTGCCTGACCTCCCTGTAAAAAGGCTGAGGGTGCGATCCGTCCTGTCAGATGAACTAGAACCTGCAAAAACGGACGGAGCCGGCACGTCCTTATTCTTGCCAGCATCAATAGCAGTGGGGGCTGTAGCAGCAACACTAGAAACAAAAGCCGTTACAGTGGTAGCCGTAGTCATCACCGGAGCAACAGACCTGACAAGAGAATCAACCTCAGGATCCGCAGATTTAGCGCCTGAGTGATGAGAAGAATCAGATAGGACTACGAACCTTGCGGAGGGACCCACAGTTCGCAAAGAAGGACCAGTCACGGAGTCAGTGTGGTCTCCGCCCTCCTCCAAAGGTGAAGCTGTCACGGATGAAGTAATAAAGGGTAAGGTAGGAAGAGCTGGGACACCCTGTTCTACCATTAATCGAGAATCTTGGAGCAACCTGTTAAGAACACTAGGGGACTTACCTCCAGTAGCGGAACCACCAGTGGTTCCATAATCAGCTCTCAACCTTTTAGGTGGATGGGAAGCGGCAGGCGTCCTCTCACTCCCGCGGGTAACCCTCTTTTTCTTTGTACGTTTGGGCCCGGGTATTTCAGTTTCAACATTATCCGTGATAGGCACGATTGGTTCAACATTATCCTGACCACCAACGGAAGCAACCCCCTGATCTCCACCATCGCCGACACTTGCATCTCCAACAAATTCTCTCTCTATGCTAGCCGACAACTCTCCGGAAGGACGAACAACTGAGGTCGGAAGTAGGGTCACGGTACGATGTTTAGCCACCGTAACGATTAAGGAATAATGGTGGCCGACTACGGGGTAAGGGTTTATATTGGAAAGTGACATCATTGTTACAGTACAAGGGAATAATGGTGGCCGACTACGGGGTAGGGCATGTACAAAAGTATCCCACATAAGCATAATAGATCGGATCGAAAAACTAGTAATTATGTTTTGGACCGGTTCATCCTTTTTCTCATATTCGATTTTTGGGCCGGTTCGATCCGTTTCGGTCCTACACAAAAACAGTAATTATGTTTTGTCGGACCGGACTAGACCGAAGACCAGACTGAACCGGACATGGATCAACCATTTCGGTCTGATCCTTGGTCCGATGTTTTGGACAAAACCGGGTTTTGGTCCGGTCCGGTCTGATTTTCGATCTGTGATCAACCCTACCTAAAATATAAATTACCGTGTATAAAAGAGATAAAAATAACCAAAATATATGATTTTTCTTATAAAAATAGTAAACAAATTGATGACGTATAGTATGAACACCAAGCTTACTGGGCTTAGTTCATAATATACGCATATGGGCCCAGGCCCAATACAACAAATAGCCGGACTACTAAGCCTGACAAGGGTCACGCTCCGGATATTCCAAAGACGCACGTGAGTACCTTTTAAAGCCGCACCCGTTGCACCTCCGCGGACAAACACGGACTGCGGAAGGATACTCACGTCCGCAGACACGATTACACGTGGACCCTTGCCCGACAAGGGACCCACTCCGGCTACTAACAGTCGCAAGCGAAATATTAGGAAACCCTAGTATTGGGCTTGCCTATAAATAGGGGTCATTTCACACCCCAAAAAGGTACATTCTATCTGATCATTAATACACACATATACTCTGACATTTTCTGATTCTCTGACAAAACATGTATACTTACTCTCACGCCGGAGCTTAATCGCGGGGTCCGCCCCGCGGTAAGGCTAACGGTTTACTCTCATTTGTGCAGATCGCCATCTCACTACTTGGATTAGTACAAGATCAACGTCATACCCTATCTCTTCACCCCCCATACACGGTTTTTGTACTAACACAAATCAAGAAGACGTGTCTTTCTTTTAACCCATAACTGAACATGACATTTTTTTATGTGACACAAAATTTCAGGTCCAGTTTTATTTCGGATAAATCGTCAATCTTAATAAAATTAACTCTAGGCGAAAAACATTCATCGGGATCCCGTGAACGAGAAAGTGTCTTTTTTTTCTTTATGAAAGTGTTTGATAATGAAGTTGTAATCATAATGTGTAAAATGATGTGTTTGAATATAAATATTTAAATACAAAGCCTTTTAATAAATCATAAACATGTTTGAGAGTATTAAAATCACAACGAGCATTAAAATCACAACACTTGCCGCTTTAAAATGTTCTTAAACGTTCGCGTCGAATATATCTTAAGGTGTAATTCGGGTTGGGTCAGGTATGTAGGTTAGAAAGTTGTACTGTATTAGGTTAGTTGTGTCAACTGTAACCCACTAATATAACCTCAAATCAACACAACTCAAAATAATAAACTCGGTAAGTCGGAAAAATGACTAGAGACCTATTTACACTTAACCTTAACCATGTTACCCACATTTTTGTGTTAATGTTGAGTCATGTCAAAACCTGCTACCCACATTTTCTAATAATTAAGGTAGTGTATGAGTAAAAGTTTGTTGAAGTATTAAGCGAGAACTTGCATATTATGAGTCATACGTTGCTTATTGGCTTAAGCCCACGAGATAAGCTCATAGAAACATTTGTAAAAGTAGGTTTTTAGTTTTTATCTCAAAGTTTTGCTAACGACAGCCTTAATCATAATTGAATGATTCTGGTCAAACAATATATTATCTACATAATCATCATTGAATGATATTATCACTGGATGAAGATTCCGAAAAACACCAATAATATCATGTAAAAAATGGAAACATAATCAACATTCGATTGTGATTAGATGTATTAGTTGACATAAACATATCCAAAAATGTACAAATATATAAAGTCCAAAGATAGGTAGTAGACTAAATATAGTAACATTATTAATGACTATGTTGATAGAATCAACTACTCTTGGAACAAAATAGAAGTTGTTCGAGAAGAAGTATCACTCCCAATATGATTTACAAAACTCGATATGACGATTTTAAAATGCATATATTTGATAAAAGAACATACACCAATTGATTTATATAGTTGTCGTTGAAAGAAATGATTTAAATCATAAGCATCATTGAGGGCATTTGGCTTGCAGCCTGAATCTCTTCGTTGATTTCGTGGAGAATGACGATGAGCGCAACAATGAAAGCATGGTCGACGTTAGGATAGACCGTTACAATGCACGTGTATTTTCCAAGTGCAACGTTTTGAACCATGTGCTTTTTATCCATCTGCAATTTACCATATCACTTCTATTGAGCAAAGCGACTTCATTTGTTATTTAAAATGTATGATCTTGAGATCCGTCATTCTTGGAATTTCATCGTTGAAAAAGGGTTTAATTTAAGTTATGTTTTATCCAATGGGTCAAATGGGTCGAAAGTCACCTACAATGTATTATACTCTGTAATAGGTGTCAACCTAACCCATTTTGACCCATATCAGAAAATGCGGGACACAAAAATTCAAGAGTAAGCATACGATTTACCTTAGCAACGACTGTGGTGCTCTCTCCGACATAGATGGTGCATGATTGGTCATGCCAGCTGCCTTTGACTTTGTAGTCGCACACATCTTTTTCGTTACAACCTAAGAACACATCAAGTGATATCTTCAGCTGCATTGGAGCAGACAATTTGGTAGTAAAGATTAAGTCGTTCAAATCTGAGCTATCTCCCTTGAACACTACCCATTTATTGTGAGCACTTCGCACCTGTTTGAATCATTTAGCCGATGCTATAGTTAATCACACAAGTGCTATAAGTATCTGTCCAAATATATGAGGTAGATAAAACATGACCTTTTTCCGGAACGATAGGATGGGGTTATCTGCAGCGTCAAGCAAAGAACACCGATCATGAAGACTAATTTTCTTGGCTTTAACTTTAAACACGACGTTACCATTAACATCAGTAACTGAAAAGTTGCCTAAAGAAAGAGACACTACTTTTCTAGTAATAGTTAGATCAACCGGATACGGTGCAAGGAACTCAGGACTCACGATGATGTCCGGATTTGACATTTCGGCTGGTGTGTAGCTTGTTTGAGCTGCCATTGTTAAAATGTGTCGAGAAGTTGAATTGTATTTATATTGAAAAAGTTTATCAGATTGTTCAAAGGTGCCTTATCGCGTAAATGAACAGATTGCAGCTCTTTGACTCTTCCTAGTGCTTATCTACTAATAAGAATTTGTCAATCTGTTTATTTTTTAGAGTATTTGTTTTAGTTTGAAATCAGTAATAAGCATTTTTATAAACATGTCATGATATTTGAACAAACACAAATGTAATCTGAAACATTTAAAATAAGAAGAAATCCCTGATGTCGGTCAACTCTTGCGAATAGGCAGAAAAAACATATAATAGTAAACTTTATCAAACATGTTGATCTTGGAACAAAACAAAAGTTGTTAGACTTTAGATAAATACACACATCAACTGATCCATGAATGTAGTATGGTTGATTAGACAATAAGAAGTGTTGATGGGGACTTACATTGCAGCATCTTTCTCTTCGTTGATTTCGTGGAGGATGACAATAAGTGTAACAATGAAAGCATGGTCAACATTAGGATTCAGGGTCACAACAAATGTGTCTTTTCCAATTGCAACGCTGTGAACCGTGTACTTCTTGTGCATCTGCGTTTTATTATGAATAACCATACGTTAGTAACCATGATCTGTTCATTTGTCATATAAGATCAATGACCTGTGTGACTCGTGATTCTTAGGAAATTGTCCTTTAAAACAAGCTGAGTTGATTTAGGGTATATTGTAATCCAACAGGTCAAATCGGTAAATGTTTATAAGCTTACCTGAATCTTTAACGGGTCGAAAGTCAACGAAAGTGTAACTGGAATACTTATAAGTTACAAGTCTTGCAACATCCTAGCCTCTTTAATATCTACATTTAATACATTATCATTTGTCAACTACAAAATAATGACATAAACAGTGTGTCAACGGGACCATTTTGACCCGTATTACAAAAGGTGACCACTTGACTTCAAGATTTAGTATACGCCTTACTTGACTTCAAGAACACTAACCATTTATTGTGAGCACTAAACACCTGTATACAGCATCAATCAACAAACAAACTGTTTTCGTTAATTAGCTACCTTTTTGGAACATATAACACATACAAAATATGTTGGGAAAAAAATAGATCTGCATCACCCCGCAAGAAAGATAAGAAATTACATCAGGAAGCAAAATATTAATTTAAGTTATTTTGTGTAATTAATCGCAAATGGCACATGTGAAGTTAATAGGTTCAAAAGTATTTGACAAACATGGATAAGAAGCAATACTTTGGCATCTAGATATGAGTCGCATTAATCATCATCAAAAACATGATATCTATAACAAAAATTGGTTAATTGTGATACTCTCCATTTTCAACATTATGTAATTTGCCAAAATAATTGAAAGATTATACCTTGGTTGAAACCAACGGGGCTCTTACACCAGGTACTTTGACATCAGGAAGGTAGTTGAAATCAGAAGCAATCAGCGACATCTTTGGCAGGGCTTTCACGACTGCTGCTGGTTAGCTTGTTTAGTTGTGTTATGTGTTCTAGTTGCAATTAGTTGGTTTGTAAAGTTGTAAGAGTTTATGGCATGTCATAAGCTCTAGTTTTAGGTGTTTATCAAGCTTGAGGTTAATGTGGTACTTTAGTCACATTCCATTTGTACTTAACTTTTTTTGGTTTTAATATACTTTACCGGGGTAACCCTTTACCCAAAAAAAAAATCTTTGGCAGGGCTCCATGTAAAGCTTCTAGAAGTTTCTGAATATCATACAAACCTTTGTTACTACAATAAAAATGGATAATACAATGTCATATTCAATAAGTTAAATACAGTGTTTCTTACCAGAGAACCAGTAGGTAACCAACATCGTCTAGGCTTAGTAAATATTTTAGCCCAAATATTGCTTGAAGTGGAACCTCTTGAATTATTTGGGGTTTAGAATCTTTATCCACATTTAAAATATCCAAACAATTTTTGATCAGGGGATTTTTCATCCGTTTATACAGTTCGCATAATTTAGACCTGCAATAAGCAGAGTGACATTATCATTAGAAGAGCATACTAACTGGGACACATAAATACCGAAGACTCAATAGTCTAAATGGGTCTAAACTAATATCCCGAGTCAAATATTTTAACACATGCACACACAAACAGGTCATAGATGACACTGACAGCATGGTAATGCACTTATTCGGTTATTCTCACGTACCCATCTTGTTGCTTTTCTACCTAAACTTCCTGCCATAGTGAAACTTAGTTTTCTGAGTAGATAAGATCAACCAAACAAACATGAAACTGAACCAAAAAACATTCATCTCACTTATATTCTAATGTTTATGTACATTGTTTATGCTAAAAAATAGCCCACAGGTAAAACATGTTGGGATATGTACATATATTAAGTAATATATGTCCGGGAAATTACGTGAGCCTATGGGGGCACACACGTATACACAGATGATACGTTTATTAATGTAATTAATATACTTATCGTATATTAATTATATTAATATGTTTCACGAAATAATTAAACGGATATTAACAAGTGAGCAAACCCGTGGGGTGTTGGTTGTGACCGGTCGGATTAAAAGAGACAAGGGAGGAGAGTGTCGATTTATGAAATTTGAGGAGGTAATTTAGTCTAACTTGAAGAACAAGTTTGGAGACTATATATACACCTCTTACCTTCATAAATCACACGATATATAATGATATCTCTAAAAAAGTCAATCGACTAATTTATTCCCTTATATTCCATCGACACTATTCCAGAAACCAATTCCATAATGTCAGACGCCATTATTATTAGTCATCTATGCCATCTGTTCGCATGAAGATATTGCATGGTATCATCATACTACATGTCATTCGTATGTATATGCATCATGGTGTTCATGCACATGTAAAAGTGTTTTATCACTTTTACTTGTGAATTATTGATGGACAGGAAGCATGACCTAAAAGGTTTTATTCGATAGGTTTATTACAAAACAAGAACATTGTGTTCAGTTGTTTAATCGTGAAGCAAACTGTTTTTTTTAAACACGAGCTTCTGAAAACTCATTCCTTCTGAAATCTGTATACTTTAATAAAATAAGCGGAAGCGTAACTTTTGCATGACATCGGGCTTATTCCAAACGCCCCTTAAAAATCGTAGCTATGAAAAATTACACGACTTATTATAAAAACCTGCTAATATTTACTTGCTTTGTGGCATTCCAAACTGATAACAAATGATTGAAATGAGAAGCTCGTTACCTAACCATGAGCTACACAATTTTAACCCATTACGCCCCATCTAGCACATAGCATGGTCTCATCTTACAAACCTGCAAAACATGAAACTGAGAACGGTAAGTCATTGCGACTTAGTGAGATAACAGAAACTGTTTTGAATCATAAACTGAAATATGAGCTGAACATCGTCATGATGTTTTCTGCATAAGTCCTGTGTCCATCCTGAGATAGTTTGATACATGGCTGCAAGCATATATTTGAAGTCTAACTGGTTCTAAATTATTACTGGATGTGAATTCGTAAGTATCTATTATAGTTAAGTGTTTATAGCACATTCCTCTAAGGCAATTTCTTAACTGGCTACCGAGTAATAAAGCTATCTATAAACTGATTTCTAACTAATAATAATCCAGTAATACTGTATGAAAGCTACATATAGTACTTTTTTGTAAAGCTGAATTCTAATACTAGCAGTCTAACTGATATTAAAGCTATGTCTTAAACTGCATGCATAAAGCATGATACTAAATAAGTACATATCGTACTATTTCGACTACCTGGACATATTACTATAAGTACATAAGCATGATATTGATTGGGTGCATGAGCTACATAAAGCACAATACTAACTGACTACATTGAGTGCATAAGACAATATACAGAGTACATATAAAACATTGGCTGAGTGCATAAGCACAATACTGAGCGCGTAAAGCACATACTGGCTGAGTGCGTAAAGCACATACTGGCTGAGTGCGTAAAGCACATACTGGCTGAGTGCGTAAAGCACATACTGGCTGAGTGCGTAAAGCACATACTGGCTGAGAGTGCGCCTGACTGAAAGCATAAAGCATTTATCCCCATTCGGGACTGATTAATGTGCTTAAAGCACTATTATTCCACACAGGATTGACTGAGACTAAGTTTATTACTAAACTCTTCTGAGTTCGGAATTGTTCACACGTAATATTCATATATAAATTAGGGTTAATTCCATATATCCCCAATATAAACCATCAATTGATATATATACCCAAATAAATATCATAATGACATATATGTCCAACATAAACATCAAATCTATCATATTTACCCATTTTATTGTGAAGTCAATTAAAATTTATTTTACACCATTGAGTTCCCACTATACCCTTAATAAGATAATTAAAAAAATTTTGGATTACTCATTTTTTTCTTCCCTAATGGTCCATGGTAACTGAGCATGCTTTGAGTGGCCTCGCTACTATCTTTTTCTTCACTAATTGGCCATAGCTTCATTTTGTCTTCCTCAACACTTCACAATTAAAATGGGAACAAGTCCCACACCCAACGTTAGTTTATTTAGAGAAGGTACAAAAACCTTTAAATATCAAAAGGATGAACAATCTGACACAAAAAATAACGTTTAAATTATAGGATGAACATTTGACGCAAGCATGGATTAACAAGAACACTTAAAATCTAATAACCAATTTGTAGGATGAACAATCTGACGCGCATGGATTAACATTATATAAAACCTAAATCAAAATAAAAGATAGTATTTCTTACATATTATAGAGGGTATTATAGTCATATTATTTTTAATTGGTAATTATTAAAAGCTCTAAAAAGATTTTCTTAAAAGAAATTAGTAGTTTGGGTAAATATGATATATTTAGAGTTTGTATTGGGTATATATGTCATTATAATATGTAGTTGGGTAAATATGTCATTTGATGGCATATATTGGGTATATATGAAATTAAGCCTATAAATTAAGGCTAAGCAGAATATGACCCAACGGGTCGCCATACTGAATATTACCCAATGGTCAACATATATTGAATATGAACCAACGGTTTGCCATAATACTAAATATGACCCAACGATGAACATATACTGAATAAGACCCAACGGGTCAACATAATACTAAATATGACCAAACGGTCAACATATACTGAATAGCACCCAACAGGTCAACATAATACTAAATATGACCCAATGGTCAACGTATACTGAATAAGACCCAACGGGTCAACATAATACTAAATATGACCCAACGGTCAACATATACTGAATAAGACCCAACGGGTCAACATAATACTAAATATGACCCAACGGTCAACATATACTGAATAGGACTCAACAGGTCAACATAATACTAAATATGATCTAACGGTTAACATATACTGAATAAGACCCAACGGGTCAACATAATACTAAATATGACCCAACGGTCAACATATACTGAATAAGATCACATGGGTAAAAAATGATGCTAATATGACCACACGGGTTAACATGATACTTGACTTGCATATTTGACCACTAAGGTCACGTGAATACTTGACTTGCATATTTGACCACTAAGGTCACTTTAATATATAAATTACATATTTCTTGAGATATGACAAGGCATATATATATATATTAAACACGTTTAATCTACTAAACATGTTAACTAAAAATCCGTTACTCACCTGGGCCATAAAATGCAAGCTGATTATGCCTCGAGCACCTATATCATAATAGATGCACGCATATGATATTAACACACAACTTTACATTTAACATAAACATGACATGGAAAACTAGCTATTAACAACATGAACACGGCTAAGAAATCTTGAACTAGCTCTGGCAAGAGTCACGCCAAACATGCACTTTTATGCTCGGACCAAGTAAGCTTAACTAAGTCTTACCACTTGATTCTATATTTTCATATCATAAATCATACTCACGTAGGCTGAGAACATAAGTTATAATACATATAATCATCTGGAACTAGCAATAAGTACCATCTTATATCATAATTATCCAAACACTTAACAAAACAATGCGAGTAATGCTGTCATTTCTGCAGCAGCCTGCAAATGACTCGTTTTGACTCACTTAATAACAAAACCAGCTCATAAGGCTATTTATCCATGAAACTAGACTATTTTCCTTTTCCAAAAATGTAAGGCGTGCTCCGGGAGGAGCTATGGTTAAGTATGTGTGAATTTTCAAAGTTCAGCTTGCTGCACTTTTATGAATCTGACCCGCTGCACTAAATTGAGTTTTACACTAATTTAACTATTGAATCGGCCAAAACTCTAAACATAACGAATAAAGTAGACACATTAGGCTTTCCAGAAAGTCCAACCATGAGTCAATACAAGCTATTATCAATATTTTGTGGTCTTTCTAACACGACTAACTGATTTTGAATTTTCTGCAATTCAATTAACATCATATATATCAAATTCTCATTAAGGGGGTGTTTGGTTCCACTTTTAATTCATCAAGAATACATCATAAACATCATAACATAGTTATTAACACCAATCCCATGAAAATCTCATATGATCATACGCATATCCAAACACCCATAATCCTTAAATTCATCAAATAAATCATGTAAAACACTTAATACACATAAAAGCTCATGTTTCCTCTAGCTTGAATTCATGTTTAAACATATAATTATCAACATACCTTGAATTGGTAAACACCATATAAACATGTTGAAACATCTTGATAACCTCCTCCTTAAACTCTCCTTGATTCTTGATTAACTCTTGTTTAATTTGATGAAATTAACTAGAAATCAATGAATTCTTCACTTTGAAGTAAAGTGTATATCTCTGTTCTTTTGGGTGAATCAACACGTAGGAATGAAGAGATAAAGATGGAGTACCCATTCTTATCTCTAAGGCACAATTTTATGTAATAATCCTCAAGGGTAATTTGGTAATTTCCACTAACTTAGGCACTTGAACACCATTAGTCCCTTGTAGTAGAAACATTACATAAAAGGTCCTTATTTCCAATAAACCTAACAGAAAGACTTTTCTATTTATTCTAAGGTCAATTAAATATTATTCTGATAAATTTGTGAAATTTGGGGTGTTACAACTCTCCCTCACTTAAACTATTCGTGTCCTCACGAATTACCTTGGGAGGGCTATACTGACTAATGTTATGTCTTTCTGACTAAGTCTCTCCCACTTGGGCTGTATTTTTGAAATTCATTTCTGATTCTAGTTGTTCTGTCTAGTCATAAGACTTGTCATTACGCTTTCTAAGCTTACGTGGCACGACTCATTCTGAGCCTTAAATCTGAAATTCTGGAAACTCATTTCAAGTCATCTATCTGTTATTATCCTTATAATTATAAGGCGTTCTAAATTATTTTCTTTTTCAGCAGGTTCATTAACCTTTCTATTTCTGCTAGTAAGTACTAGATCTGTCTATCTGTTCATAAATTGTTTAGATTCTAAGGACCATATCTGAATTGCTTACTTATTCTGCTATGCTATTATGATGCTACTTTTCTAAACTCTTAACTATTCTGTTATGCTAATCTACATAACTGATGCTATGCTAGACTTTACTAAAATTTGAGTCGTTTTGGCTATTATATAATAATCGACATCTGAATACTGTAATGGATGAGACTTATAAATTTTTATTTGTTTCTACTGTATATGGTTATATACTTTGTGATTCTAAATGTGACTAAATCATGATTCTATTCTGCTAAATTTTGTCTCATCTACACTCACTATTCTGGAAACTCCTCGAGACACATATGATCCCAATAAATCCATGTTACATGATGTAACTATTATCACATTGGCCAGACGTCATAATATTCTCATCATTTAGACATGTATTTATCGCTATCATACTCTACCTCGATTCATTAATAAAACTATCATCTTGGATTATTAACTGATATCATGCTAATCTGCTACTAACTATGTACTTCTGCTCGTGCATTTTGTTACTAATCACATACTGGTGCGATAACTTGACTACTGATTATAGCATACTATGCATGTTAAGTCTGATTCTGACATTATACACTTCTTAACATGATATTCTGTTTATGATATTATGGTTCTAATCATGATTCATGCTGCTTTATTTCTGTTATT
>BQNB010075484.1:1064-31453 GCA_026074375.1 Tanacetum coccineum
TGTGCTTTTGATCAAATGGTGAATAAATTATGTAGTTTCCACATGGCATTACGACAGTTTTTTGGTCAAGATCTTACCTTGATAAACCCACCTTTATATAGATAGTAGATTATAAACTAGTTTTTATAATTTATCACTTGGTTAAATTTGTACAAGTTCTCTATATTAATTAATCCCACAAGTCTTACATATTTTAGGTCCTCAAATCCATGTCCATCATTCTAGTCCAAATAAAGTGTCCAAGTAATTATTTGTATATAAACTTGATAATTAAAATTAATAACAAATACATTTATAGACTAAATCTATAAATTAACCAATACTTATATGAAGTATGTTCTTGTGTTCTATTATATTTTTAACATCATTCCACTACATGAACATATAAATTCAAATATAAGATTATGCTTGTTATACTTTATAAGTCCAGAAAACAAACCCTAGGTGGTGATTAACAAATATAACATGATATAAAATATGAAATTGAATAAATAGAAAGATTAGGGTTTAAGTAGACCTTAGAAGAGTGTAGGAAGATGATGAACACACAATCAAACCCTAGATTGTAAACCTTAATCCGAACTAACTATGAAAACCCTAGCTTCCTTCTTGATATAAACCCTTGTCTAATTTACCAACCAAGCTTCCAATTTACTTTAAATCACCTTAGATAATAACCCTAAGAACACTTGTACACTTGTATCTTTGAAAAATCAAAAACTATGGAAACCCTAAATAAATAATTATAAGTCGTGGGTTAAGGTATAGAAACAAGGGAGGATTTTTGATTTGTTTACTTGTATGAAATGAAAGAGTGTTATAATGCTTCCTTGGACTTGCTATTTATAGATAGAAGTATTACTAAACAACCTTAAACAAAACTATGGATAATAGGGTGGTTTAAGGACAAGTTGTAAGAATTGTAAGGTGTTCTCCTCCTCCCTAGGAGGAGGGAACGGTTAGGATGGAGGCGGGTACAAGGTTGAAGTGCCAATTACTAAAGAAATGGGATTAGGGTACTCTTATGTAAGTTATAACAAAGTGACTAGACATAAGTGGAGGGTTTTGTTTATTTGTTGAGTTTATATCATGGTAGAACCGGCCATGGGTTAATAGAGGTGAAATATGATTAAATTTTTGGGTATTGGGTATAATAGTGGGTATTTGTTTGGGTATAGATAGGTATAGGTGCTTCCGTGTATGCCTAAATGTATTTTATTGTGAAACGTAAACGTTTTACGTACTCGATAAAAATAAATTATGAAAAGTTATAAATTATCCTCGTAATAATTATATAACACTTGCTTGATGTAAACTTTTACTTGTTTGATGCCCGTTTACGTTGAATGTTGATTTTTTGTTTACGCGATTTAACTAAACGATGAAAATTAAAAGTGAACGCGTAAAAGTTTAAAATAAATAATTGAATATTTATTGACGTAAAATGACGTAAAAATGCGGATTGTTAGAATGGGTGCCACAACAACCCGCGAGTGTCTTGTATTTTTTTTGTAAGGCCATTATGGAGTTATATAGAGAAGAGTTTTTTCGCAAGCCGACATATACTATCATTGAAAAACTTTATGTCACGATGAAAAGCGTGGGTTTTATGGGATGATAGGAAGCATTGATTGTACGGGTTGGCCGTGAGAGAATTGCCCAGTTGCATTAAGAGCTTAATTTTGTAGGGGTGATAATGTGCCAGATCCATTCATTTTATTGTAAGCGGTTGCCTCCCAAGACTTATGAATTTGGCATGCGTTCTTTGGTGTCTCTAAGATGAACAACGACATGAACGGTTTACGTCAATCCCCTATTTTCAATGATCTCAAAGTAGATAAAGAACTGGATGTTCCATTTGTGGGTAACGATGTGACTTATAAAAGGGAATATTATCTTACTGACGAGATATATCTGGAATGATTCATTTTTATAAAGTCCATTTCAAATCCAGGGGTAAATGATCACAAACAAATAATGTTTTAGACGAAGCACGAAGGAGCAAGGAAAGATGTTGAACGAGCTTTTGGTGTCTTAAAGAAAAAGTGGGCGAAACTTAAACAGCCGGCTCGAGGGATGTCGCTACATAAAATAACCGATATAATGTACACATGCGTCATATTGCATAATATGATTATACATGATTCCGAGCATGCGATCTCTCTTAAATTTTTTCCAGATGAGCAACATCGTGATGATGATCCCACAAGAACGCACGAAGAAACAATAGAAGTTATTCTGGAAATACACAACAAAACAACTCATCTAAGCCTAAAAGCCGATTTAGTGGAATTCATTTGGGATCGTGAAAATCAACACTAGTAATTTTATTTGATGTTTTATTTGTAATGTTTTTAAATGTATATGAATTCTTGGTTTTATATAATGGTTTTTCATTATTAATGAAATTTAATTTTGTTGTTAAATTTAATAAAAAATAGATGCTGGTCATCTTACTGGGCTTTAAAAGCCGACTGTATGTCGCATGAGAAAGAAATATGATGTGGCAGGAAAAATGAGGGTCGCTGGGGGTCACTGTTGTGTCCAACCTTATACAAAAAGTACTTTTCTTTTAACCAATCAAGACAATTCTAAATTTCCTTATTTCGGACCCTTAAACCTTTTTGATACTTTTGGTTTTCTTGCACCTGAGGCGATTGAGCTATTTAAGAGAGTCCAACAGGTTATGCACAAAAATGTTATCACACCTAGATCCACAAATGTGTTTTTAAAAGAATTAGCTTTAAAATCTAGAAAGGACTAGCGGCGCAGCTTGTTGCCTGTTTGCATTCCACTACCATTTAAATCCTATTCCTTTTTCATATTTAAACCCTTTTATTTCTGATATGAAACGACTTTGGGTCAGCATGTTGGGCTCTAAACAATGGCTTTACTTAGCCCACCATTTGGTGAGACAAGAAGATACTTGCATTGGTTTAGCGTAATTTACAAGATTGTACAAGTGATTGGAAGCGTGTTGTGTGATATGTTTGCTAATCATACTACTACTTAAATATCTACGGTCATGGATTATTACTATACTATTCCTAAATTGAGCCTTCTAAACCTATCTGATTAATTACTACATTGTCTTCAATGGGAAAAACAACTTATAAAAAGCTTTAGATATCCTCAACTATGCATCCATGGTTCTTAAGTCTTCAAAAACGGTGTAAATATTTCTAGAATTTCGAGATTGGTGGTCTCATAACATGAAGGTCGTCACAATAAGCAATTGAACACGAGGTTTTACGATCTCTAAATTATAATATAGGGCTAATCACAAACAAAAACATCATACTTGTCACCATATTTTTTTATAACTTCTTACTACCATTTTTTTTCGGGTCATTAAAGTCAATATTTTGGCCTTCTTGGGGTATTATTGTACCCACCTAACAGGTTTTGTCCACGTCATCAGGTGACTGTCATGTCACGATGCCTACAAAATGATAATATGGTAAGTATGATGCTTTTATAAATTATTTTTCTACAAAACTTTTTCCTTTTTTTTAAATATTTTTTTTATAAATTATTTTCTTACAAAAAAAATTTCCCTTTTTTCAAAATACTTTTTTATATATAAATATATTTTTTTCAAAAATAAAAATTTTAAAAAAATAATTTTTTTTCAAAATTTTATTTTAAATACAAAAAATTTATTTCAAAAAAAATCTAATTTCTTTGGAAAATAGTTTTTTCCCTTTATTTAAATAGGATAAGGATCCTCTAAAGTTGAGGTAAAGTTCCTTCACAATAATAAAGAAAACCGGGTCTCGCAGTAGGCCTCGGTTGTAACAACCATGACTTGAGCATGTTAGTCAAACTATTAGTGTTGACTTATGAATCTGTTGCAATGTCTGGGATATATGTTATATGTGTTTATACGTGTCTTATGTGTTTTTGTGGGTTATGTGAGATTTGATAATCAATCCATTGAGCGTGATCGTCTCATTGGGATTGGATTTGTGTTGGATTTTGTGGAGTTCATTTCGTTCACTTTTAGTGATAAGGAAATGATTTTGGTGATTGAAGCGGTTTCGCGTTAATTGTGTAAGTAATTATACGTATATGTATTTACGTGTTAGTAATATTAGGATGAGATTAGGTTTTAGTGGTAAGTATATGAAAGAAATAAAATTTCTATTTTTGGAATGTTTGGTTTAATAAAAATGAAAAGTTAATTATTTTTAAAAGTCTAGCAAGTTGCGTTTACGCAAAAAGGTATGCACAAATAAGCTTAGGTTTTTATAAAAACTTAAGTTAATGTTAATAATTAAGTAATTAGATAATAAATAAATAAAATAAAATAAAAAGAGAAAAAGATGCCATTCGGCCGGAGAATGGAAAGAAAAGAAAAAAAAAGAAGTTTTAAAAGGAAACAAACTCTAATTAGATCTTATCTATAATTAATTGGGGGCCTATAAATACAAAATAAAATCCCATACCCTCCCCCCTTGTATAACCGGTCGAACAAAGAAGAAAAGAAGAGAAAACAAATTAGGGTTTTTGCTTTTGTGAAGATAAGGTAAGTTTGTTAATTAATCCTTGTTAGTTATTAATCGTTAATCATGTAATAATTAATAGGTGGATAATTAGGTTTATTAAGTCAATAATTAATGATATAAAATCATGTTATAAAGATTAGGGTTTAATTAGAAGCTTTGTGGATGTAATTGGTTAAACTTAATTCCGCGTTAGAATTTGATTTGGATTGAGGCAAATTAGGGCTGTGTTGTTCGGACGCATTATCTCAATGATAGGTAAATATCATTTGTCAAGTTTTAGGTGTCTAATACTGAGCACAGAGAGTTTAGTTTTAGAACATCCAGCCCGAAGTTTTTGAGGTCGGGAATTATATTCCAAACATTGGTTGTAAGAAAAGTTGTCAAAGCAGTAAATACGGGTCAGATTTAGGTCAGATTACGAGGTATAAAACCCCCACTTAAAATTCGAATTTAGCTTAGCCCTTTTACAGGAGTTTAGTTTTATGTGTATATTGGAAATCCCCCAAAGGAGAGCTTTTAATTTGGAGTCTAAGTATGATTTTTAAGTCCAAACGTTTTAGTGTGCAATCAGATCCGAATTATGACTGTTTTGAAGTTTTGAATCTCTTAGGATTACTTCTGCATGTAAATGGCTCTTTGGGAATCATAGGTAGTTGAATATACTCCTAAATGAACATAGATGATTTTTGTTATGAAATATGGAGGTCAGGTAAGTAGAGGTTTTTGAGTACGTTTAAGTCACGTTAAAATTCTGCAAGTTATTAAACAAATTGAGACAAACTAGTGAAGAACTTTTTAATGAAGTGTTTAAGTGGGTGTATTGTCGGGGTGACCCATGGGGTTAATATAACACCTTAGACATCCATCATATGATTGTTACATGTGCATTTAAACTTTTTGTCTTAGTACGTGTAACACATTATTTTGTTGTATAGATTGTGCTATTTGTTTGTGAAGCTATTGTTGAATCTTTGGAAAGCTTAGCAAAGGTTTTTTTGAGTTTCATAGCCCCCCTTTTTCTCATGTTATTTTTTGGGGTGAGAATGATGCTTGTCTGTTTCGTGTTAAAATATTTTAAAAGCTTGTTGTATTATGTGTATTGGATCGTGGCAAGTTCCGTCCCCATTTTGTTATGCGATATGGATATGTTTGGTATTGTGGATTCCCATATGGCAAAACGAGTGTGACGTGGTAAGACTGCGTGAGCTAATATGAGGCCATGTAGCGCACATATGTAGTTGATATAATTGTGGATCGTGGGCACAGTTCCGTCCCTTGTTGTTAATTATTGTCCATGAATTTTTTTGGTAAAATGCACAGCTAATTGAAAGTTTATTTTGGATACTGTTATATGTCGTAAACCTATGATTCTCACTCAACTTTATGTTGACGTTTTAAGCATCATTTTCAGGTGAGCTTAATGGTGCTAAGATAGAGCGAAATGGCTAAAAGAGATCGTAGGATGCTTGGAGTTTGTTTATGCTTTCTGTTTGAATAAATGTGTTTGCATGAATTGTTTGGATTATGTTTTGCATGTCATTTATTGACGAGACCTCTTTCTCATTAATAAAGACACCGTTAGGTTTTGGGTATTGTTATGACACTTTGTGTCTTTGCTTTACTTTAGTTTTCATTTTAGTATTCTATATATAGACACCATGTGTTGTGATGATATCCATTCTTGTTTACGCCTCGCGTTTCCGCCTTGGCGGGGTGTGACATATACATATTACATTTTTTTGTATATCATTCTGTAGTTGTGCCTAATTCGCTATATGGGTTCTAGTTATGCTAAAGAGTTATCAACACGGAATGCACATATAACATTTTTTGTATATCATTCGGTAGTTCTGATTATATGTACTTAAAGAGTTTTTCCTCTTATCTAACAAGCTAAGTATATACCATTAGACATGAACATGTATCACATATTATGGACATCACAGCCTCTTCATTCAATTTCGATATCAAACCAACCTTATATGTTATTCAGACAATATTTAAGAGATTTGATGAAGGAATTAATGAATTATGATCAACAATGGTGTTCAATTGTTCATAAAGCCTTTGGCCAGTGCCTATTTGTCAACAAATAACATTTTCAAAGAGTTCATATTAATAATTATTGAATTTTAGTAATCCGATAAGCTATGTGACAAAATCAACTACAAGTGTCTCAGCAGACGACTAGCATTGGCGTTCAAACTAAATAGTCATGAAAAACAAGATGAACACATGTGTTGTTTGCTTATTTTACGAGGAACAGAGCCACACTTTGTTCAGCAGGGTCAAACAACGCCGCTTAACTCTCTTTTGATTTTAGTTGACTACTTCATCCAAACCTACCAATTTTGATATGTTAAACCTCTTCCTGTTGTTAAGTCTAATTCGCTATACAGTTCTAATTAAGTCAAGAGTTGTCACAACCAACTATACAGATTACGATTTTTTTTGTATAAATCATTTTGGTAGTATTCCTAGATTCGCGTAATATGGGTTTCTAGTTATGCTAAAGAGTTATCAGCACGGAATATACATATAACATTTTTTGTATATCATTCGGTAGTTCTGATTAAATGTACTTAAAGAGTTTTTCCTCTTATCTAACAAGCAAAGTATATACCATTAGACATGACCATGTATTACATATTAACTGACATAAGAAGCCTCACATTCAATTTTGATATCAAACCAACCTTATATGTTATTTAGACAATATTTAAGAGATTTGATGAAGGAATTAATGAATTATGATCAACAATGGTGTTCAATTGTTCATAAAGCCTGTGGCTAGTGCCTATTTGTCAACAAATAACATCTTCAAAGAGTTCATATTGATAATTATTGAATTTTAGTAATCCTATAAGCTATGTGACAAAATCAACTATAGGTGTACCCGCAGACAACTACAATAAACTCCAATAGTTCGTGAAAAACAAGATGAACACGATGTTATGTTTGCTGAATTTACGAGGAATAGAGCCACACTTTGTTCAGCAGGGTCAAACAACGCCGCTTAACTCTCTTTTGATTTTAGTTGACTACTTCATCCGAACCTACCAATTTTGATATGTTAAACCTCTTCCTGTTGTTGTGGCTAATTCGCTATACGATTCTAATTATGCTAAAGAGTTGTCAACACCGAATATGCATATTACATTTTTTTGTATATCATTTTGTAGTTGTGCCTAATTCGCTATATGGGTTCTAGTTATGCTAAAGAGTTATCAGCACGGAATATACATATAACATTTTTTATATATCATTCGGTAGTTCTGATTATATGTACCTAGAGAGTTTTTCCTCTTATCTAACAAACAAAGTATATACCATTAGACATGACCATGTATCACATATTATGGACATCACAGCCTCTTCATTCAATTTCGATATCAAACCAACCTTATATGTTATTCAAACAATATTTTAGTTACAACAAAACTATATTGAGCGTCGAAATATGGCAAAATTACTTTTGCATAATCTGCTGTTATTAACTTGCTCACCGTCTATTATTAGTTTTAACCAAAGTGTGTGTATCCGAACCTCACGTTGTGTAAGAAATTTCTCAACCAAATGATTTGTGGTTCAAGTTATGCTCAGACGTTAAAAAAAGAGCAATGCTAGGCTTACACCATTTTTACAAACAAAAGTCCACACACACATGTGTCATGTGTAATGTAAAATTTAGGGTACCAAATTCACAATAAGTTTTTCTCTTTATTAATTTTAAACTCTCCAAAATTAAAGACATCATATTTAGAGTGGATATTTGTTTGTAAAACTGTTGTGAGTCTAAAAACAATTTCTCTTTAAAAAAAATCTATACGGAGTATTAGCTAGTTTCTCATGGTCTATTTAGTACATTAAAAGTTGAATCGTTGGTACAAAGAATTAAATAATGTGTAGGCCGGTGCTGATAAATCATAAATATGGTTCATTAAGTATGATTAAGTAGGTTTTGATTAAATGGTTGGTGTTGGTAGGAGGAGTGGCCTCATATGTGGTGCAAATAGTCAAGCATCAACTTTTTTATAGTCGGGTTAATGTCACAAAATAGAAACGTATTTTTTGTAACTGTTTATTTTAATAATTAAACTTAATTTTGATTCACTTTAATATTATATTTAAATGCTTAAGTCTTAATCGTTATTATTTTCTTGACTTTTTAACGAATGATCGGTATAATCCGTCAAATCTTTGACATAAACGGAGTATACCATAAAGTTAAGCATTATTGGTATAGTGTTTATGAAAAGGAAAAAAAGTCATCCGTTGTTGTACTTTTTTATTTTTAACGCGTTTCTTTAGAAAATCGGTTAAAAACGTCAAAATTTATCAATATTTAGTTATAAATTATGGCAAATTATGAACGATTATATCAGTTACATATTGCAAAATTCGAAAAAATAATAACCATTATCGATCACCGCAAGAAATATAATAACTATAGTGGATCAAGAAAAAGTATAATAACCAAAATAAAAAATTTCAAAAAATACGTTTCTATTATATGACAATAATTTGATACTCTTATCTCGTATTGCATATCATTATTTGCATTATAAAGGCTTGTTAAATCGTCATTTACACCATTTAAGTACAATACTCTCAAAGTCTTAATGATCCAAGTTATCCCTAATTTCGGTTTTGAAATCACCTCTTTTATAGATAAACAGGTTAATGATGCCTACCAAACAGTTGATACATTACGAACCCAAGCCAACAAGTCAGTAGACAACAATGTGATCAAGTCCTTTCTCCCTTAATTATGAAAAGAACAACCGAAGTTGCAATGAAGGGCAGACTTGCATAACCTAATAGTCCGTCCGTAGATTTACGGTTAATTGTACTGAAAATATAGCTACTCTTGTCACTTTAAAAGCAGTCACTTATTTTTTTCTTTATGTATAATAGCATCTATTTAATTGGTGTACTTTTTTGATGAACTGCATGTAACGAGTTGTATAGATTATTTGATCATGTAACTCTTCAATTTAAACACTCCCAATTAATTGGAGGTTGGGTAAATCGGTTAAATAATACACACAGTTAGTTATGAAACTCAAAATATGTTACGTAAATATAGAATATAAATAAATAAAATGGCTACACAAAACTATAAAAGATGGTAAATATTAATATACTACATTTTCGTACAATTAGCCTAGATCTTAATCAGCAATCAGCAACTATAAGCGTTTAAATCTGAAAAAAAAGTCATTTTCATGAAATGTGAAACGCGATAATAGACAGAATTAAACAAAGGCAAGTTGGCAACCCACCCGAAAATCTTATGAAGTTTAGTATTAGTCCCTTTCGAAAATGGTTACGTTTAGGCAAGTTTTATGTTCATTCATTCAATAGTTATGTTGCCACTTCCATGATTAGTCCTAATCTTACCATTTTGATTTTATTACAGTCTTGCTCTCTCATTGCATTTTATACTTAGACCTCCTGACTAAAAACTGTCAGAATGCTTTGCAGAAAAATGAAGTTCACAAGCTTATAATTCTAGTGCCAATAGTTCAAGATAATCAATACCAAATAAATAAAACTCGATATAAATCCATTTAGAAACGCTAAAGCAATAACCCTACAGACACCAATGTCGAGTACAAAGTTATCATAAGACTAAATAATCCATGGCCAACTAAATAGCATCAAAAACCAGACATTACAATAATAAATGACAACATGACTTAAAAAGGAGACCATTTGCCATTCTCTAATACTAGCATTGATCCAACAGAACTTGTTACGTAACCCAGTACACACCCTCTTTGACCTCCTCATCTTTATCGACATAGATGCATTCCTTAGTTTCCCTATACATGGCCTTGAAAACTGATGTCCCGTCAAACTGATAGTATTCTCCCAAAATCGGCTTGATTGCCTTTGTAGCTTCCATTGCGTGATAATGAGGCATGGTGGAGAACAATGGTGTGTGACGTGAGTGTCGTGATGTTAGGAATACCTTGTTGAGGATACCGAAGTCCCTGTCATGGTGGCTAGAGCTCCACGTAACCAGTCCCATTCAGTTGAGTCATAGTGAGGCAGCGATGGGTGTGTGTGTTGCAAGAATGTGATAAGGACCAAGAAACCATTCACAACAAGCAGGGGTCCAGCATACATGGTTAGAACCCATGTGAGTCCTTTGACCGTTGCAAGACGGAAGAGTCCGAACATGACAGCTAGGATCCCGGCATCAGAAATGAAAATTTGAGCACGTTCACGGTTGGAATAAATGGGGCTGTTTGGGTCAAAATGGCAAGCGAATCGGTCATAGTATCGACCTGAAACGTTGAACATTAGGTACAAAGGCCAGCCCATGGTGAGTGTGACAAGGAGGGTGAGGATTCTGCCTGGCGGGTTGTTTAGGTATCTAGCGGTTGATCTGACACCCGATTTCAGTTTTGGGACGAAAACTTCATCGTGTTCAATTGAACCGGTGTTGGAGTGGTGGCGACGGTGACTGTATTTCCAGGAAAAGTAAGGGACAAGTAGAGCCGAATGGAGAACAAGGCCTACAGTGTCATCAAGCCATTGGTAGTCACTGAATGCATGATGTCCACATTCGTGGGCTATGACCCAAACACCAGTTAGAACACAGCCTTGACATGCCCAGTAAACGGGCCATGCCACATAGGCAAGTGACTGAGGTAGAGAGGATGTAATTGTTGCGAGTAGTAGAAGATGGAAGCAATTGTAGGTCATAACGACCTAAGAAGAAAGAGCGAAAGACTTGATCGATGAAAACAATGGGGTGGAATGGCTTTTTTGACATCTCCAACTGTGAATGGTGGTTTCTGGTACGGGACCCGTTGGATAGTTTCTGTCTCAGTTTTCTTTCCACCAGTGGCTGGGTCGGACATTCTCCCACCTGCACCCATTGTTCAAATGACCTGCAAAGAGAAGCAGATAATAATATTATTGATGTGATGTTAAAATCTAGATATGAAACATTATTACAACAAATAGTTTAAATTTAAAATATGTGCTTCTTGAAAAGTGCACGTTGCTTAATTGTGTCTGTAACTTTTTAGATTAGTTGACAGGACCACAGCTAGCAAGAAAAGGACCACCGCACATATTTACACAGGTACCATGTGCAAATGTCAATTCTCGGGAACGAACAAGTGGGGTTTATTTGCAATAAAAGAAACAAAACTCTAAAACAAGATTTGTTTATGACAAATAGATTGATTTTTGAAATAAACCGTGTTCGTAATATATTTTTCTATTCTGATGTTTCGCAATCAAAAAATGTGATTTGCAAACAGAATGTCCTGAAATGGAAGTTGCAAAACTTGTTCATTCCTTTATGGGTCAGAAAGGCGCCACAGATTGTATAATTTTGCAGACAAACATAAACAGAACATACATTACAAAAACCGGGTCAGTAGGCTGGTAAACGGCTATACTTCACCTCAAAAAGACGAAGTAGATTCAACTAAAATCATGACACAATTTATATCCTAGGCCCATCTAATAGCATGAAACTCAATGAGTAAGATGCACACTGCCACCCGAGATATGTCCTAAAATTAATGTTGGCCCATCATTATTATAATTCTATATTTACAACACCTTAGTAAAATCCAGACTGAAGGTTATGGACCACTTAGAAAATAAATACAAAGAAATGGGGGTAAATAGGCGGAAGAGAGGATTGGGTGAAGATCCTATATGAAGCTGGATGGAAAGAGACATCTTGCCATAAATGAAAGGTCAAATAATCCATTTATTAAAAACAGAAGAAAAGAATATCAACAGCATTAAAAAAAAAGGAAAATACCATGTATAAAAAAGTGGCTCATATAAAACAAAAGAATTTGCTTATAGAGTTTTAAGTGCACATGCCTAGTCTAAGAAAATTATAAGCACATCTCAAAATCCTACTGTTTAAACTCGAAAGTGCAAACACAAGCTACTATCATTTAAAAAAACTGGATCTAAATCTATGAATATAGGACAACAATCATATTTAGTAGCCCGGGACCGTGAGGGTAAAAGACAAACTACATCAATGCGTATAAACACATACGGTGCGTTCAATAATTAAGCTTAAGTTGCGTGTTTTTTTTGAAATTAAAGACTATCCATAAGGCAGAAAAATGCAACACTTTCGATGCTAACAGAAAAAGATACGCCAACTACACTAGCAGTCCACTTTTGACTGGAAACTTTCAAAGCGCACCAAAAATGAAACTAAAAGAAGGTAAACGACACCCATGGCTATGAAACTAAAAGAAGGTCCCGGGCCACTACGTCATCTGTAGTTTTAGAGTTGCTTATACTAAAATTGAACACCAATGTGGGAGGCTACTGGGACCCAGTGACGAGGGTCATAAGTTCATTACCGGCTGCAACTAAACTTGAACATGTGAAACTGAACATTAACTACGTGGCGCGCTACATCGTCCAATCATAAACAAAAATAATATAATGTGAGTTCGGCGATGGAATCTAGGAAATTTAGATGACAACAACAAGATCCTGATTGAACACATTTGATGTGGGTATATGCCATAAATACGCGGGTTGTTGGTGAAGGCATATTCCAACTTGCTATAAATAAAAATAACAATAACTCAACCATTTGCCAAGCTGGTGAACCCATGTCCAGAATCACATGAAACAGAACAATGACAATGCTCAAAATGCCGGAATTGTGAGATCAGTATCACAACTTCAATTCTTATTTCAAGTAATAGGACACAATTTGGAAAATGATCTCACACTAATATAACTCATACCGGTAGCGGTGAAGGTTAGCCTAAAAAGTTACTTATCAATTACTGTTTACCCTTCCAGCAAAAACATCAGCAAATGGGTGAAAATATGAAATTTTTTACTTTCGAGAAAACTGCCTAAATTTTGCTCACGGATGCCCTGTCCTCAAAATAAAACCACAAATTTTATCTTTTAATTATCGAAGTAAAACTGAAAAAACTACATGTACTCTATGTAAAATACCGCCTCAATCAACATTATTAGTTTATCCGCAATAACAATTGACATGGAATGATTATGACAAAAAGATCATATGGTTAGATCTATCTTTAAGAACTGTCACTTCCGTTTTTTTACCTTTTATGCATTGATAAATCAAATCAGACTTGAATAAGTATGTTACTACAGTAATTTCATGAGCAAAGTTAATACTAAAGAGATTTAACAGCACTCAAAAAGTTACTATTCTTTATTGCATTCGATATAGCCAAACACAGTAAAAGTAATTAGGCCAATGGTCTAATCTTGAATAAGATCATGAAAGCAAAAGATGTGACTTTATAAAGTTATAACAGTTAATTAATAAAAAAAAGTCCACGAATTTAAATATTAACCTAAAAATAGAATAAAAAACAACAAATACAAAATTTGATGTGAAGCAAAAATTGACTTTATAAAGAGTAAACAGTGAATCAATAAAAAACGTTGGCAGACTTGAATAATCAACCTAAAAATAGAAAAAAAACCATTTTCTCTTTATGGCGTAGGTTGAACGAAATTTCAACACATTTGCAGGGTGGCTGAGCAAGAATCCTATTTTGGGCAGGTAATTTCATTTAGGGATCACTATATTTGTACATGGTAATGCTATATGTCAATGGTTGTAGATCAGGAAGCACTTTCAGAACGTGCAAACAGTTTGTTTCCATGGACATCTAATTTTTTATTTTTTTTGGTTGGCAGGGTTATAAAGATCAAGCAAGTGACGATAGATTCTATGGTACATGGTTTGAGCGATGGCAAAAGTTAATATAATTTTTAACTTTTACATCATTTGTTTAGGTTTAGGATTCAAGATCAAAATGGGTGGTGTTGTTGATCTAATTTACGGGTATACTTTTGAATTTTTTTGTGTTTTTCCAGCTTATTGTATAGGAGTTTAAGACAAATAGCTGTTCGGGTAAACTCAAGACACAATAACACAAATGTTATGATTTATAATTGTGCAACTTAACTTAGTCCAAGGAATTGACACGTTTGTTTCTTTTTGTAGTCAGTTGAAAGAACCAAGAAAGAATGTAGAACTGGGTAACAAGGAATTCACACAAGCCATAGAGCCAAATAACATCAAAATATTCGCTTTGCTTTTCCCAATTGTACTCGCCTTCTACGATAGAAGAATATGGTCAGATAATTTTGTACAAAATGTTATTTATGACAATTCATAGGAAGGTTTTTTGTTTATGACTTTTCCTTTGTTAAAAGCCTCACTCATTTACCAGAGTTTTGATATCTATGTTATAATATTCATAAGCCAAGCCCCATGGGGTTGCCCTGCAGTCAAGACGTTTCACATCGCATATTTATCACTGGTCATAAGGTTTAGGTTATGCAAAAAAAATGCTTCCTTAGCCGAATATTTTTTAACTAAACTCGCCGCAGCGAAGCGCGGGTTCTCAATACTTGTTATTAATACGAAAGGAAAAGACGAGAAAATATATAATATAAAATAAAAAAATGGAATCAAAGGAAAAAAATAAAGTAAAAAAGCTAAAAGAAAAAAAGAAAAAAAGAAGTAAAAAGTTAAAACACATTAAGAGGTAGTAAGACATCCCCTCCTCATCTTGTTGGGTAAGAGGTTTCAGCCTCTGACCGCCTCTAAACGAAAATAAAATAACAAACGCACCGAATGACCAAAATGTCTGACCGCGTTTGAACGAGACATATTAAGAGGCCGTTAAGAGGTATTTTTAAAAAAACAAACACCACTTTAGTGTCACAATGGCAAAAAAATAGTACTCTACACACATGACAAAATGTGGCAAATTATACATACATACATTTAGCATTGTACAGTAGAAGCTACAGTGCTTCTACTGTACAATGCTTTGGGCCTGGGCTCAAAATTTGGGCCGGCCCAATTTTATTTTATTTTTTATTTTATTTTTTTTTGGCATAATTTTTTTTTAATTTTTGGCACAAAATAGAGGGAAAAAAATATTACAAAAGTACCGATTCAACTTTAAAATAATCGACATAGTCACAAACGTACAACTTTAAATTACATTAAACAGTGTCATTTCAAAAAAAAACCCATATAGCAAAAAAAAACAAAGGTTTAAACATGAGGCCCAACACATAAGCCCATATAAAAAAACAAACTATTAAACATGAGACAAAAAAATCGCAAAAAAAAAACTAAAAAAAAAAAAATTACCGCCCCGCAACAACGCGCGGGACATAAACTCATATAAGGAAAAAAAATAAATTATTAAACATGATACCGAAAAATAAACCCGCACTATTAAACATGAGACCGAAAAAATAAACCCGCAAAAAAAAAACATATAACCAAAGAAAAAAACATTTAAACATGAGACCCAACACATAAGGTCATATAAGAAAAAAACAAACTATTAAACATGGGACCGAAAAAATAAACCGCACAAAATTAAAAAAATAACAATAATAACAATGGCCCGCAACAACGCGCGAAAAATTAACGTCCCTCAGCAACGCGCGGGTAATCCTGCTTGTTATTCTCATTTGTCATCTCTATGTCACCGAAACTCCTCCAAATGTCAATCTTCTAAATCTCAAATTTCACATGATGGTTACTACTGTATTATTTTGTAAGAAGGCATGTGCACTTATACGTATGTGTCAATTAGACACTTTTAAAAGCTCCAAGTTATAGAGATACTTGTATGTGTGGTGTTTTAGATAAGACTAGTGTTACACGTTAATATGTAAGTTAAAGCCCGCCTCGCAAAGTTAAATCTAAACCTTATAATCACATTAGATACACCTATTCAAAATTTGGAAGATAAGCGTATACGCCAACTATTAGGGGTTTAGTGACATATTCCATGGGTATTTACCTTTTTTTTAAAATAGCAATTAGATTATAAACTAGCAAGTAGCTAGAAGAGAAGTTACAAAAAGTGGGATAAAGCGTTACACGAGCTATTAAACCACTCTATCCGGTTTAAACAAGAACTTTTACATCTACAAGTAATCCAATTAAAAGACGAGAGCTTGATGTCATTGAGTAGGAGATCTTTGCTAGGCCGCTCGTTGGAGAAGATAATGTTATGTTCGAATCTCCATAAGCATCATACTGTAATTTGAACAACAACATCAAAGAGCCTCTTTTACTTAATTTGTTGCAAAATTTGTTTGGTCTGCCAGGTAGAACATCATTGAGGCTATTGACTTAGATATTGGTGATGCACCATCAATTTAAGATTAGTTTCCAAGTCTCAGTAGCATTGTTACTAGACACAAATATGTGATCTTCCATTTCAAGGTCTTCAACACACATTGGTCAATCAGTTCAACACCCTTGCGGTCAAGATTAATTCTTGTAGACAATCTCTAGTTCAACACAAATATTAAAATGCATCAGAAATAATTTTCAATCACTCAAAGAATAATAATATCTACGTCGCAAGAATAGGAATATAATCAGTACAATATTATTACCCATGCAGCTGGTCACATGCTAAAACTCGAACCGCGACACAAGTCCTTAACCAATAATCACAAAGAATTATCAATTGGCACGTTCACATATAAATACAAGACAAAAATGAGAAATAAATAATATATATTAACTTATTAAAATTAAAATGAAGAAGTTCAATAATAAATCACTATCATACCCCAAAATAAGCCAATATTGCTTCACCTGAGAATGTTAGGCTGGGATAAAGCAGCACATCTCAAGACCCTATTTATCATCGTCATTTTAGTCTCATTTTTACTTGATCTTTTTACAACTAACTTCATCATAACTTAATGTAATAAAACAAGTAATTTAACCGTCAAAATATACCTCACTTAAACATATATACACCCAACCAAAACGCACGTGCACACAAACATAAAAATATAAAATACATACTCACGACTCGATCTTGACCAAAACTTAATCTTATTTTTTTTGCTTGCTTGAAGAGACGTGCTCCATGTCGCCGTAATAAAAAAAGACGCGTTCTACTTGCTTAGGTGACACTTTGCACACTATTACACATGGTCCAAATAAGTTTATACTTTTCATATATCACCCTACTTTCATAATTAATTTCATATATACCCAAAGTGCAAGTATTGAATGCATAATGTACAATGTTTTTAATGCATGTTTGGATATATATGAAATTTTCAACAAAAAATAAGGGAGATATGAAATTGACCATTTTTCTTAAGTTCATCCATTAATTCAAAAACCTTATTTGTTATTCATTTTTAAATGCCACATGTACAACATTTTCTTGTCTTACTTATATTAAAGTTTCTTTTCAGTTTTCATTACTTGAAGAGAGACCATGAGCATATTTCATTTTTTATTCACATAAAAAACATACATAATATAAAGTTTGACACAATAATTTCCTATATATAACAAAAGGCAGGGGCTGTTAGTGCAGATAACGATCGTTAAGTTTCGGGAAAAAAAATCGATGAACAGTAATTATAGAGTGGGTGAACAGTACTAACGATCGTTAGGTAACGACCATTAACTAATTTTTCTTTTTTTAAACTTTAATATTAAAAAAAAAAATACTCCAACACATATTTTACGTAATTGGTCATTCATGTTCGTGAATTATCCTTGGGGTTATCAAGTTACGAGAATAGTCCCTGAGGTTATCCATCGGTTGCAAAGTTAGTCTTTAACATAAAACCTCGTGCTCGCAGCATATCGCGGAGACGCAAAACCTCGTTAACTTCAACTACCTTAATTCTTTAAGATGATGTTAATACTTATTAGTGTGGGATCGATTGTTACTGCATGTCATAGTAATCAGTCAAATAACAGAACATGTAAATAATATAAAAACCAATAATGCAAAAGAAAATTAAAACATTGTTAATAAGATAATAATAAAACCTTAAAGAATTAAATATTACAGTTTTAGAGAAAACTTGGAATTATTAACTAAAATATGTATTACGTAGTATGTCACAAATTTTGTTCTTTTCTTATGAATCACATGGCAAATATATAATAATAACCTGTCCTTTTAATGTTAAACAATTATGAAAGGTTAAGGGCAAATTGCATAAAAATGTACTCAACTTATATTCAATTTCAATTGGATAAAGATCCTCTAAAGTTTATTTGAACTTTAGAGGTAAAGTTCACTCACAAGGATAAAAAACATACAGTCCGCGCCATTAGGCCCCGGGTTTATCTGATGTGAGAAACTTTAAGCTCTCCAATGTTCAAAAAATTAAATAATATCTTTATCCGTCTGTACTCCACTTTTTTTATCAATTTAATGCACCCAACTCTTTTTTAGTTGCAATGTTAGATGATTTATACAAGGCTGTCAAACTCGCGAGTTTGCACGTAAGATCGTACGATCTTACGTGTCCACCTGATAAAATCGTGCATGATCGGTGTAGGATCGCATCAGAGGTAGGATTGCAAGTAGGATCGTAAACTCGCGCGTAAGATCGTAGGATCGCGTGTCGATACGAATTTACCAAATTACCAAGTTACTAACTTATTGACTTACATACTTGCTAGCCCATTACTTTTTCTAGGCTCAAAAAGAACAATACGAGTCCGCTGATCTCAGTAACAAGCATTGGCGTTTCATTCCTAGATTTTCTAATCAATAAACCTAATTATCTACTTTCCCCAAATTGAAATTACATGAAACAAATAAAGGTTCTTCTTCTCATGTTCTAGTTACCTTAAGCAAAAAATTTCTTACAGGTAATTGTTGTTTTTTCTTTTACCTTTTCATAGTTTTAACTATTAACCTTTAAGTTTTAATTCAAATAGCTTAATTGTAGTGATACTAGTGAAGTACTTTGTTTTGAGACGTTTATTACGCATGTTATCTAATTTTATTCCGCTAAATTGAAATTACATGAAACAAGTCGTGAATGTGACGATTGAAACTGACTTTTTTGTGTTTTACTTTGGTATTTGAAATTTGAACTTTGACATTTTCAAGAGGATATTATATAAATTTATATTTGATGATGAGTAGAAATAAAAATAGTTTGACTCGTTTATCCGTTGCTTACAGAACATGATAAATTGGTAGGATATTAAGATCTCGATCTTGTAAAGACAAAAACGATCCCAGGTGGGATCGCGATCTTGACAGCCTTAGATTTATAAGTTATCAGGTTACCATCGTCATACTTCATCTTCTCCAGCCAAATTCCAGTCAACTTCCGACTAGTTTTATTTTTTAATCACGTTTTTTCACTCTTGCGTCATACGACTATTATCAAACGAGACACTGATGCATTCAAAGTGCATCAAAATTAAATTGTTGTTCAACAACTTATTTATGAACACATGTAAGAATTTAACTACTCGTATATTCTCTTCCGATATTTGGCTCTCATTCAAAATGAAATTGTTATAGTAGTTGTAGAATCCAAATAGTGTCAGATACTCGAATGCTTATTTATGTTCGGTTAGAACGCTAACTGACCAAAGTAGCAGATAGGTTCAGTCGTGAAAGTCAAACTTAACTACTGGTATATGTTTCAATTTGTTGTTCACAATCATTCAATATTCTTATGGATCTAAATTGGTATCATTGGAAATTGAAAATATACATACATATAGGTGATTCTGAATTAAACCACACACGAAAATAATGATATTATCTAATAAAATAAAATAAAACTAGTCGGAAGTTGGCCGGAATTTGATCGGAAAAGATGAAGTATGGCAATGGTAACCTGGTAACTTATAAATCGTCTAACATTGCAACTAAAAAAAAGTTGGATACACTAAATTGATAAAAAAAAATGAAGTACATTAAATTGAAATTGAGTATAAATTGAATACATTTTTATGCAATTTGCCCAAAGCTTAATTAAACCCCGAATACAAACTCAAGCGCATCCATCACAAAATCGACTAGGAAGTACGTGTCAAATGTGAGGTATATTTGGTTTAACCAAAACCCGAATCAAATAAACCGAATTCTTAATCAATTAACTTGGTTCGGTTATACTCCTAGTGCTGCGAATCAACCTAATCTTAGCCAATTTTGTTACAACAATGACAAATACGAAAGGGCAAATTGCATAAAAGTGTACCATACTTTAGGTCAATTTGAATTTAATGTAATTAATTTTTTTTTCTTCTTAATTTAATGTATCAAACTTATTTTTTGAGCAATTTAAGGTTTTTTTGACTTTTTAAAAGCGATTACCGGTTATAATTTTAGTCGAAATGAAATTTTAAAGTTCAATTATAACAATACACCACTTTATTTAATCATTTCAGCTGAAAAAAATGACCGATAACATCTTTTAAAAAGTTGAAAAAGCCTTAAATTGCTCAAAAAATAAGTTTGATACATTAAATTAAGAAAAAAAAAGTTGAGTACATTAAATTCAAATTGACCTAAAGTATAGTACACTTTTATACAATTTGCCCAATACGAAAACCTGGTATTATTTGCTAAGTACATAAAAATAATGTATAAAAGTGTTGCAAACACTGACAAATTTAACGTGTAATATTTTCTTAGTTACCATCGTATAGTTTTGAACCACGAGTAAATTCTTACGTTTATGATTTATCTGGACTTCTTTGAAATGGTCATAGTAGTGTCGTCAGAGACATAAAGCACGTCTCTCGAAACTTACTATATCCAATCACGAATAGAAAACTACGTCGTAAGCTACGCAGAATTAGATAAAGAAAAATGATTCTTATGCCTAATTAGCAAGCCTACTAGTATGTCTAATGATTTGATTGGTGGATTTAAAAAAGTGATTGGTGAGAATTTGAAAAGAGAAAATACATGAATCAATTGTACAAGTATTTTATGCATTAGGGATGTATTTAGGCATAGATTGTAGGCCTAAATAACATTACCCTTTGAAAAAGAGATGATATGCACATTTTTTTATTATGAATTTTTTTTGATCAAATGCTAATATTATTAACCGACATGTTTTTTAAAATGAAATTAATTTATGTGATTAGTAATACAAATGATTATAACCGAAAACATTTAAAATACAATTAAGTAAATAACTATTTTTAACTTTTGGTTACACAATTTTAAATTCACATTAAATTATACGTTATTTGTTTTATTATAAAAAGGATCATGAAAGATGATAGGTTCATTTTAGAAAGTAATTGCGTACAATTTGTTAACGTTGTGAAAGAAGAGACGTTGACTTGAAAGGTGAAGTGAACCACGAGGTTTTTGCAATATTAAAAATTGACATTGTTTTTGTCTTCACATTACCACCAATTACGACGTGTTATCACTATTACCAGGGCCGTTCCTGAGTTTATTGCTACCCTGGGCGAGTTGAAAAAAAATGCCCCTAGTAAACAAATAACACACTATTATTGTTTGGGTTTATAACATAATTAACTTACGTAGTTGATCCTCACGTCACACTTCTTTTTCTTTAATAAATAAAATATTAAAATTTAAAAATATAAACTTCTAGCTACAGTTTCAAGATAGATCACTTAAAGTGTAAACTAACCATACATTTCTTGACCAAATTCATCTTTTATCATATTGTAATCTAACATTTGCAAAAAAAGCATCACTTGATCATAAAAAAATTCATAGTTAATCACTATAAAATTAGCATAAACAATGTATAATTTAAAATATCAGTATGTAATAATAAGCCTCAGCCTCAACCCAATTGTCAAAAACTCATTTAACTATGTCTTTCTTTAGTGATTACTTATTTACCCACAAAAATATCTAACATATACAAAAACTCATTTAATTATGTTTTTCTTTAGTGATTTTGCAATAATAAGCTTCAGCCTCAGCCCATTTGTCAAACAAATTTACAAAAATACAAATTTTAATTTCGGCTTATAATATAAGCCCTAGCCTCAGCTTCAGCCTAAACTCTAGCCCTAGTCTCAGCCCATTTCGCCAAACATACCCTAAATATAATTTTTTTTCCTACCTACAAAATGGAGAGCTTTAAACGGTATTTCCACATAAAAATAAATAATACTCCGTACTGTATTGAATAGATATATTGTGGTGTACGTGCAAAATAATTTTTTAACGTGTAACACGTTTGAAATTTGTGAGAAAATTAGAGGTGAAATTGTAAAAATCAAAAATTTGATAAGCCTTTTGATTTCATTGGTCAATCCTCCATTGCTCAGGCACATGGGTCCTACACAACACACATTTTTGTTTGTTACACAGTTAAAAAAAGAATTATTTTCTCTTTCCACCATTTTTAGAAAAAAAACCAGATCTATTTCGGGGCTTCTTCATATTTTGTTTCTATCACACTATAACATGAACCTAAAATCTGATGCCCCTCAAAATATGATGTCCTGGGCCGTCGTCCAGCTCGCCCGATACCAGGGCCGGCCCTGCCAATAGGCTCACGTATTTTCGATCATATAACATGCTTATCCGACTCATACATCCCAACACAACCCACATCTAAAATATAGATTCTCGCATACTATTTAAGACCAAATCTATATTTTAAATAGAATATATGATTAACTCACTCTTTCTATTGATTGATATAAATACAATAATTTCCTCACTAAAATTTACAACGAATATCCTATAGTTTCATTGTAGAAAAAATAAAGTATTCATCATTCCAATAAGCTCATACAATAATTATAGATGGCAAACTATGATAGTACAAGAGAAAATGGACATGCATAATCATAAAGAGAACATTAAATAAAAGCTATACTAAATTACTTTTGACTTTTAGGAGATGTCACAACCAAAAGGTGAGTAATTAATTTATTAAGAGAAATTGAGCATTCTAGAGTGCTCAATTATGGTGAGTTAGTTGTTATGGAAGAAGGGAATAGGGTTGATGGTCTAATGACAAGATATTTGAGACGATTAAGATCATCCCTCAACACATTAAATAGAGTTCGGGTTTCTAAACAACAATGGCCAAATTTTAAATGGGAATTCACTTGGTATAGAGTAGCGCGAAGGATTTGTGGTGAGGAAAAAGGTGATGGATTATTAAATTCAATAGCTCGTTAGAGATTAATGTCTAGAAGATTTGATAGGTGACGAAGTTCATTGAGGTTTTATTCACGTTGGTTATGAGTTGGGTTTTATGGAGGTGAAGAGGATGAAAAAGAGTTAGTAGAGATGGGAGAGGTAGGTGGAGGCCCTTTTGGTAGAGGAGAAGGTATGATGGAGGAAGGTTATGACTTTGCCTCCAAGGTTCTCGAATGGCTTTTCAGTGTTTTCTTGAGTAATCACGAGAGGATTTACTTGAGGATGACATGATGATTGTGAGGAAAAGTGGAAGATTTAAGGAGTAAGATGTGATTTGAAAGAGAGAAGAATGATGTTCATAATAAAAAGAATTTTTTGGGAAAAAGCATGGTGTGAGGTGAATAAAGATCTAAAAGAGTGTTTTGTTCAGAAAGAAAATAATTACCGGACCTAGGGTGAATAGGGTCAAAGTTGCAGAAAAATAGGAGACATGAGTATTTCGTGGTTCTCCTGATGGCGGTCCCATAAACACACGATGGTCCCATATATATTTGGGGGCCGCCAATTGTTTTGGGGGTCGTTTTATGGGGAATTATGAAATTCCCTAGAATTTTCTTTGGGGAATTGGCAGCATTTCCTATCTTTTCAAGAATCATTTATTATAGCTTTATAACTAATATCTAGATATAGACATGGAATGCACATAAAGATTCACGAAGTGACATATAGCAAATTTATCTTGAGTACTAGAGTAACCGAGATAGAAGTCAAAGTGATATTACATAGCAATAATAATAGTACGTGTGTGTAGCATATTGTGGTGCACAAAGAGAAAAAGAAAATTTAGTAAGATGTAGAAACATCTTAAACACTTGTCGAGGCATTCGAATCATTACTTGTGACTTCTTCAGAAGATATGGAGATGATTGCTTCAAGATGATTAGGATGAACCCAATGTTTCATGGATGGCCAAATACAATATATATTTTAATTTTTGTAGATGAGGATTAATTTTGATGAGGTGATCATATAGACGATTTAGAATCATTCCATATAGCATTGGAGAGTTTGGTTGATTTTTAATATTTTGTAACTCGTTTGGTTAGAAAATAAGCAAATTTAAAGGGAGTACTTGTTAGAATGCAATACATCATGTGACATGATAACGCGGAAAGAAAATTGAAGTTATTTTGAATGCCAAAGAATTTGTCGTGACATAATTACAATCCAGATCTCAGTCCCCCCCATGACGAAGCTCTTCTTTGAGAATTTTGTTTGGAAAAATGGTTTGTCCAGTTGTTGTGATAGATTGAATAATTTCATTTGGTGTTGGAATGTGTGTTTGATAAGGGGTGTCAGATTCTTGAATTATTCTTAAAGAATCGAGGGATGAATCTTCAGAGTAAGAACATTCTCTTTCACATGGAATGGAGAGAATTAAGGCAAATGACTCGAGTGAAAATTTAAGTGGTCTTTTTAATGCCCAGAATTTTAAAGAGATATTTTTTATTATTGTCTCTGGTAATTTCCATTGAAGAAATCGGAATTCGATTAGAAATCTTGGGCAAATCCCTTCGTAGAGTTCATATATTTTTAGAAGTTTGATAATTTGAAACATGATTTGAATATTATCATATTTAGTAGATTCAGGAGACACTAGACGACCTTCATGAATTGTTCTACATTCTAGATTCCGAATGAAGGGTTTTAAGTTATTAGGAAGATGGTTTTCATTTGAGATTGTTGGAATGTATGATTTTGTGTAACGTAGTTCTTCTTCCAACGTCATTTCACCTAATTAAGAGAGTGATGATTTTAGTAAGGTTCCCTAGTTAAAAGAGATATCTAGTGTGTGCCTAAATATGACATATGTGGAGTAATGAATTAATCGCGACTAGAAAATAAAAATCCTAAGAAAATTAACACCAACACTCCTTATTTGATTTGCTCATCCAAAACATAGCTCAGTCAAAAAAATTACATATGAATTATGTATCTCGAATTTTGTTCATGAGATCATTATGCATGTGTTTAAAAACGTTTTTAAGTTGTATTAACAATGCATAACAATAATTTTATTATGTTCCTAACGTGAGTGAAAATAAAATTGAGGTTTAGGTTTGAAATCAATTTTTAGACAAACTTACTATGTATGTAAATCCCTATGTCTAAGGAAGCCATATTAGTTATACATTATACCTATAGTATCCTAATTGTATAAAATTGAAAGAAAAATAGAAAATCCCCAATTTTAATTTTTGTGTTCATCATGAACCCTAAACTCAAATTAAAAGAAAATAGATGAAATGACTTACAATTAATGATCTTTATGATGTTAGGAATGATTATTAGTGTTGATTTGATCTTCAATTAGTGTTTAGGTGGTTGATTTTGAGTTTTGGTGGTTTTGGTTTCGTGTTCGTCGCACCAGCAGGGAAGGGTGTGTTTGGCTTTGTGTTTGGACAAATTTTGTTAAGTGTTAAAAATTAGACGTCTGCTGGTGGCGGTCCCATATCGATCAGGGGGCCGCCCGAAAAGGGTTTGGGGCCACCTGAGATAAGGGGGCTGCCCGTATTACAGGTTTTTGGACTTTTAAATTTTGACACGAATTTACGAGAAAAAGTGACTGATTAATTTGCATTTCGCGAATTAAAAATATTTAACAAGCTTCGAATGAAGTTGTTAAATTGTCACGACGCGGAATGGAACGCATACTGAATAAGACTGAAGAAGAAGGAAGCCGGACTAACACGATTTAATGGAATTTGTTCCATCATTACTAAACCAAGACGAGCTAATTAAACGATTTCACGTTTAAGGGGTTTCTAAGGATGGGGTTCCCCCCCCGGCAATATATCGCAAAACGCCACGATTTTTTGATTGAGGATATGTCCTTTCTTTCTTCTGGACATTATCGTGAAGAAAGTGATGACGTATTTCGATGTGTTTAGTACGAGAGTGTTGCACCGGGTTTTTACTAAGATCAATCGCTCTTTTATTGTCGCACATGATCGGGACGTCGTTGAGTCGAACGTCATAGTCGATAAGAGCTTGTTTCATACATAGTGCTTGTTAACATGCCCTTCCGGCGCTTACGTATTCGGCTTCGGTAGTGGATATAGCAAGAGTGGTTTGTTTCTTCTTTCGAGAACCAAGATGTAAACAACATCCCATGAACTTACAAATACCGCTAGTGCTCTTTCGGTTCACATAATATCCCGCATGATCAGAGTCGGCATATACTATGGTTTCTATGTCGGTCCCCTTAAGATACCATAATTCTAAGTGCGTAGTGTCTTTAATGTATCAGAAGATACGCTTAACCGCTTTAAGGTGAGAGGTTTTGGGAGCCTCTTGGAAGCGGGCACAAAGGTAGACAATAAACATGATATCGAGCCTACTTACCGTTAGGTATAATAAATTACCTATCATGCCTCGATACTTGGTACTATCTATCGACTCACACTCTTCGTCTTTCGTGAGTTTAGTATCGGAGGACATGGGGGTTTCATTGGTTTAGAGTCTTCTAAGCCAAATTTCTTAAGCATTTCTTTAATATACTTAGATTGATTAAAGAAGATAACATCTTCCATTTGTTTTATTTGTGATCCAAGGAAGAAGTTGAGTTCACCCATCATGCTCATCTCGAACTCGCATGCATGATTTTGGCAAATTTATCACACATGTCTTGACAAGTCAAGCGGAATATAATGTCGTCGATATATATTTGAACGATGATAAGGTTTGAACTTTTCTTCTTTCTTTGGTAAAAAAGGGTGTGTATCTCCCATTCCCCATTTTGTATTCATGTTTAATACGAAAGCTTTAATCATCAACCAACTTTGGTGCTTGTTTTAAAGACCGTAAAAGCTGTCCTCCTAAGTTTATAAACATGATCCGTTTTTTCAGGTCAATGAATCCCTAGAGGTTGCCCACGTATACCTCCGCATTGATAAAAACCGTTTTAGGAATCACTTTTTATACATCCTTTGAATACTTAAATCTAAAGCACAAGCATAAGCTAATAGTATTTCGAATAGACTTCGATCAGCACTAGGGCATAAGTTTCATCATAATCGATGCCCTCTTGTTGATTATAACCTTGAGCAACTAACCTAGCCTTTTTCGAGAAACAATACCGTTCTTGTCTAACTTATTTCTAAACACCCACTTAGTTCCTATGATTGTCATATTCCTAGGTTGTGGAACTAACTCCCAAACGTCGTTAGCAATGAATTGATTTAATTCTTCTTGCATGGCGACTATCCAACTTTTATCCGTTAAGGCTTCATTCACATTTTTAGGTTCTATAGTTGATATAAAACAAAAGAAGTTACTTTAGTTGTGGGCTTGTGACCTAAGAGTTCTTTGGTTAAGGTTTACTATGACATTTTCTAATGGATGGTTCCTAGACTCCTTAATATTGACTATTTTGTCAATCTCTAAAGTTTCATCCTTAATGTCATTTTTCTAAGTTTTTCTTTTCGGTAACCTTAATTGCTTATTCTTCATCTAAGTTATCATCCACCAAGGGTGATGTCTTAGAGGGTGGAGGAGTTTCATCTAATATCACGTTAAGTGATTCTTCGATTTTCCTAGTGTGTTTATTAAGGATGATGTAGGCTTTACTACTTTGGGAGTATCCTAAAAAGACACATTCGTATGACTTTAGGTCAAACTTGGTAAGGTAGTCTTTAGTGTTTAAAATGAAGAACTTGCTTCCAAACACTCTAAAATAATCAAGAGTGGGTTTCCTACCTTTGAAGAGTTCATAAAGTGTTTTTCCTAGAATGGCTCTAATTAGGATTCGGTTAAGAATGTATGTTGAAGTATCTACGGCATTACACCAGAACTTTTGTGGTAATGATTGCTCATTCAACATAGTCCTACTCATTTTTTGAAGTGCCTTATTTTTCCTTTCTACCACGCCATTTGATGGTAAAGTGCGTGGAGCTGAGAAGTTATGTGTAATACCATTGGCATTACAAAACTCTCCAAATGCACTATCGTTACAAAATCTCTAACCTGTCGGTTTTATAGACACTATGTACATCCAAATTGGTTTTAAATTTTCTTAACTTAAAATTATTTTGAATAGATTAATAAGCTTCGGTTTTATCGTTAAGGAATCTATCCAAGATACCTAGAGAGCATCTACTATGACTAAGGTGTAGCGGTTTCCTACGTAACTCTGTACGGAAGATGGACCGAAGAGATCCATATGAAGGAGTTCTAAGCATCTAGTCGTTGAGACTATATTCTTAGCTTTGTGACTAGCGTGAGCTTGTTTTCCAATTTTGCAAGCATCACAGAAGTGTTGATCAAACTTAAGCTTAGGTAAGTTTCTAACTAATTCCTTAGATGCTAACGATTGAATGAGATGCATATTAAGCATGACCTAATCTCATGTGCCACAACGTGGAGTTTTCATCAATCGTTGCTAGACAAATTTTATCTTTTGGCTTATTTCATACTTTCATCACATATAAGTCTTTATTCCTAATACATCTACCTATGACCTTACCATCCTCAGTAATTTCACTATTATGTTTAGAAAAAGTTACTCTATACTTATTATCACATATTTTTCCTACACTACAAGTTAAATCTTAAGTTTATCTACATGTTCTACATTACCTATTTGAGATAGTCATCACAATCGTACCTTTGTGAATGATGTTACCACGAAGATTGCTATCAAAAATAACATTACCTTCGTTGTATGCCTTGTAGCTTGAGAAGAGCTTTCGGTTACTCGTCATGTGTTTAGAGCATCTGCTGTCCTTTATCCACTCATCGGTTCCAAGGTCGATATCCAAGACATATCTATTTATATAAGACAATAACTCAAACATTTGGTCTCAAATATCTCATGGGTCCAAAGTTGTTAGTGTTGAACATCCCATGCATTTGTTGCATTTGGTTGGGATGTGAAAATGATGAAATCATTCCCCAATGCATGTAACTTTGATTTTAGAAATTATTCAAGTTAACGGGAAAATCCATGAGGTCGATTTTGTCTACCATAATTTCTTCTTGGTTGTGGTGTTCTATTTCTAGAATAAGAGTTATTGACTCTTCTGGGTGGTGGAGTTTTTAATCTAAAATTTGGTTTTGAAAATCCAACTCTGGGTTTTGATAGTGGCTTATAAAATTGTTTAACTTCATCATCACTAGCAACGAGAACTTTAACGTTGTTTACTATTATATGTTTTGGTCAAGGACCCAAAATAGATTTTTGAAAAGACACTTTTTTCAGATCCAGGCGTGATGACTGGCAGTCTCATAATTTCTTTGGGGCCGCCCATATTTATGGGACCTCTATTAGAAGACGCCTTTTTCTGGGCTTTCACAAATTTTATTTCCTTAGTTCCACTAGATGATGCTTCAAATGAATTAAACCCTAAACCCAATTTTTCTCCGGACCATTAGTCGAGTTCTCATATAACAATAGCTATCATGCTAGCATCAAGGCCGCACCATTCGAAGCACTTTATGGTCGAAAGTGTCATTCAACTATTTGTTAGACCGAAGTTGGAGAAGCTCAAATCCTCGGTCCAGAACTAATTTAAGAGACGACTAAGAAAATTGTAGGTTCCCGATTAACACTTTCACTTCATAACCCGAACCACGAATCAAAGCAAGAAACTAGAAAAGAGAAGAAAAGAGATTGTTTAGAGAGAGAGAGAAGGAGAGAGAGTTGAGAGAGAAAAGAGAAAAAAGATATATTAGAAATGAAAAACTAGATATTTTCTAAAAGAAAATATCTATATATATATGAGATATTTTCTGAAAAGAAAAATATCTAAATATATATATCCTACGACGCGTAGGATATTTAACTAGGACCCGGGCTTGGGTTTTGCTTTAGGATTAAACCCGAAACATATACAATATTAGATTATCTATCGAGCCCGATTCCCGATATTATCCTGTTACAACATTA
>BQNB010075485.1:0-31453 GCA_026074375.1 Tanacetum coccineum
TTTATGTTTTATGAATTTAAAACTTCCATGTTGACCGGTTTTTTTAACCGGTTAAAACCGGGTTTTTTTTAAAACTATTAACGATTATATAAAAAAAAAAAAATTAAAAAAAAAATAAAAAAACCGGTTAAACCCGTTTTTTTTATTTCCGTTTTTTTAAAAAACCGGTTTTTTTAAAAACCCGGTTAAACCCGGTTTTAAAACCGGTAAAAAACCGGTATTGTAAAAAACCCGAAAATCGGTCTAACCGGTTCGATTTTTTTTAACCGATTCGGTAAAAAAAAAACCGAAAACCAGTTTCGGTTTTTTGGACCGGTTTAAAAAAAAACCGGTTATGATTTGCATCTCTACAATCCACTTACTTCATATTGGGCCCCAAGGCCCATTATGGTTTTAAATACTTAGCCCGATATCATAACTTAATCCATATGCTTTTTCATAAACCCAAAATATATATATAAAGACCCAATGGACCTTGAGTCCATTAAGCCGAATCAATGCACCACTATTTATAATATATATTTAAAATATATATTTCTTTGAATATATCTTTTTACATAGCTCGAAAATCAAATAAGCTATAAGCTTAATTTATCAATTCAGGGTTACATATGATTCTCATCACATCCCATGGTGTGTTAACTCCGGGGAGAGGTGAATCATAGAATATTAATGGATTTGATGTAGCCTTTACCAATTAGCCATTAACTCTTGGGCTAGCTAACTCTTTGGTGGAATCATGACATCACCCTGGTGAACTAATAAATAGTCTAATTCTTAGAACATGAATCATTGGTGAATTGGAATACCCTAATGATTTTTAGCAAATCATCACAGCCATTAACGGATTTGATATAGTCTTTACCAAGAGTCGTACCCTCTTGGACTAGCCACTCTTTGTTGTAACAACCTGGTGAGTGAAAACCATATAGTTTTTAGCAAACTATTACAGTTATCAACGGATTTGAGCAAGTCTTTACCATGAGTTGTTTGCTATGGACTAGCCACTTTTCATTTCAAGAATATGGCAAGTGAAAACCATCCAGTTTTGGGTAACCTGGCAACCATCAACAGATTCGGAAATCACACCAGAGTCGTACCCTCATGGTGAATCAACTCTTTCTTGTCTGTGAGACATGGTGAGTTGAACACCATTTGTTGTGCGGTGGTTAACCAACACCCAATCCCTTAAAATGGCTCTGATTGTACAAAATACACTGCAATAAAACCAAGTAGCATGCCATAGTCCAACCAGTAGAGTATACAGCAGGACCTTGATTCTTCACATAAGTGCGCATATATTGCCTTAGCTGAGATGGTGTCATAGGCCTCTCCCTCCGTTCTTGAGCCCGTTGTTCAGCAAGTTCTTTTCTTCGAGTATTGACCAACGCAACCATCCTGGTTGCAAAATCATCATCAGTAAAGTTAACCCCGAAAATGGTGGAAGATAAGTCTGGCTTTGCTTGAAGACGAGCCAAAATGATATCCCAAGCAGCATCTGAGTAGTTTGCAGCAGATGCAAGAACCTCTTGTTGTCTCTTTCTTTGGTCTTCAGTCAGCTCAAAGTCTTGAGACATCTGCCTAGCTAAATTAGCATCCTTCATAAGAGATTCAGCTCTTTGCTTTTCGAAATCTGCGAGTTCTTGAGCTTGTAATCTCTGAGCAGCCTCCCAACCTAGTCTTTCTTCTTCCAATTGCTTGAAAGTCTTATCATGAGTTGGAGTAGGTTCTTCAATAGCAACACCTTTTCCCTTTCTGGCATCTCTGACAGGTGATGAAGGAGTTTCAGGTGTAGTACCACTACTAGCAGGAATTGTTTCAGCAGCAGGAACAGAACTACTGGTAGGAACAGTTGTGCTACCAGGAGAAACGGTTGAAGGACCAGTAGGAGCACCATCAGAAGGAACATCAGTAGGAAACTCAGTAGAAGGAACCTCAGTAGTAGGAACATCACTAGTAGGATCATAGGAACACGCAGCATCAACATGAGCTTGAAGCAGCTTGCACCTTAGCTAATTTGATGAGAGGGATCAATATCCCCCATGCTCTTATTCCCACCCCTCTTCTTTATCAAACTCACTCTTATATCAACTTCTGTCCTTGTTTTGAGGTTCAACTCCAAAGCGTTAAACCTTGTTAACCAATTGACCCAATAAACATCTTAAATAACAGTTGTGTTGCCTTCAAGCTTGATTCCAAGGTACTAACTTTCTGCACAAGTTTAGACATCTAGAGTAAGACAAAGCAGTTAGTGTTGCAAGGTCCTCCGCACCTCCTGATTCTTGGACTACAGGGGGAACTTGAGTGGACATGGGAGGAAGTGGTTGTGGTAAGATCCGTCCGTGTTTCTCTTCACCACATTTGATCGAAGTATATAAAAATGGTCGGCCTCGCCCCACCGGCCTCATTAGCTCCTATAAAAGAAGGCAATGTTGCGGGTCTAAAGTGTGACCCTGCTCAAAAAACAGGGAGAATATGGTCGATGTTTGTTGGGTAGTTGGTTAGGTGTTGGTATTTGTTCTTGAGATTGATCAGCTCAGGCTAGTCTCTAGAATAGTCTAGGATGGTTTGAGGGGACATCTGGTGCAGCTTCCCTGTACTTCATCTGCTATAGCTGCTTGAGCAGGGCGGGGAAGCATTGCACAGCTAAAAGTGGCATGTGGTCCCCCTTCAAAATTTAATCCTATGTTAGCAAAAAGTTTGCTTGTCAGTTTTTAAACATGATTTTGTTTAGTATTTCCTTGTTTCTATTCAAAGAAACTGATTTGAAGGAACCTGGATACATAAGTTCCTTTTAGCATTATGTTTTATTTTACCATCCCTTGTAAATATGTAACTTGAAAGAATATTAAACACCCGCATCCTAGCAGTCCCAACAAATAAGAGCTATAGCCACGTGGGCTTCCAAAATTGATCCACGCCTACCAGATTTGGATGAGGGACAATGTATATATTGTTGTGATAACCAAGAACCTCCAACTGAGGTTGAGTCTTGTTTTTGTAGTAGGTTTGCGTCGCCTTCAGTGGGGTATCCAAGATTATCCATACCTAAATATATATCAGCAATGGGCAAGTCTTCAATACCTCCATCATCACCCAATTGAAGTTGACTCCTTACAGTGTCTTCAGTGATAGTGTAGGGAGTCCTATCAATCGTGGCCAGTATAGCTGGAGAGCCTAACTTAGGAGTCCAGATGCTGTGAAGCCGTTGACCATGAATGTTTGGACAAAGGAGGCAAAGATGAGGGGGTCAATGAGTCAGAGCATACTGGAAATGCGAACCCTTGGAAGTCAAGTACTTGGTGATAATCATCACTACCTTTGGGTTTTTCCAAGTAACCCACCTTATTGTGTTCGTCTCTGTACTTGAGTGCGGCCATTGTTGATTAGTAAATGGGGTTGAGTGTTAGTACTGGTGGATGATCACAATGGAGAGTTACTACTGGTGAGAGAGGGAATAGTGTTTTCATAGTGTGTTTGGAACGAGTAAAGAGTTTGTAAAAATTAGGGTTTGATGTAAAAGGTAACTCTGTTAAAGTGAGAGAAAACAGCAATTATCCCTTTAAATAGGTGACCCTTTGATGAATTAAATGCCTAATTATCTCAACTAGAAGTTTGAATTAAAATAAAACTCAATTTAATATACCCGCTTATAAGAAAGTCAACCCTATAAAGAAAACTAACATAACCAGTAGGAGTGCGTTATAAGTTGAAACAAGTAAAGCTAAGTAGGAACTCTATGCACCACTAGAGAAACTTAACAACAGTATGAATTCTTATAATATAAGAAGCCACGTGTCCATGAAATAACTCACTGGAATAGTGCTAAATCTCCACCTCATGATGGATGCATCTGCAAAAAGGTTAGACTAAAACACACAAAAATTATCATGAAAAAGGATAAAAAAAAACTAAGTATCAGAATTAACTAATAATACATGGGTAATAATAAAACTATCAGTAGAAAAAAATAAATTACCAGAAGAAAAATATTGTAGCAAAAAACATAGTGTCGGTAAAATAAATGAAAAAAAAAACAACTATTTTTTCGAGAAAAATTTAAACATATCAGTCCTCCACTTGGACTCAATCCTCCCGTCAAGCCTAGCACTTAGGGATTTGAGATCTCAATGTGGACCAACTCTCTAATAATTGGAATCTTGGTCCATCAAAGGCTTCTTGGTCAATAATTCAGCACATTTTTCATTCTTGTGTGAATCTTTAAGCACTGTATAAATATTTCTTCTCATTTGCTTTCTCTAATTTAAGATGGTGCCTAAGTTCTATGTGCTTTGTTCTTTGGTGAAAAACTGGGTTTTTTACAATGCTGTTGGTATCTCTGTTTATCTCAATAATATAAAATTGTGTTCATAATATTAAACATAGTCAATGCATGTGGATTTCTGAACCCAAGTACCTGACCACTACAGTTAGCTAGCTGAACATAATTCTGCTTCAGTTGAAGAAGTAGCCACAATGGTTTGCCTTTTTACATGCCCATGAGATCAAACTTCCGCTCACAGGGAACTAAGATTCCACCAGTTATGGATTTCCTATACCATGTGATACCTGCATAGTCACTGTCACTATTGATTCCAACACAAAAGGTGAATCTCTTGTGGCTTACCATAGACCAAGCTTTTGGTTGGCCTTTAAATACTTAAAGATCTTTTGACTGCTTCAGATTGGAAGTCCAAAGGTATAAACCTGGTGTCTAGAACAAGCTCTCACTGCAAACATTTTGTCAGGCAATTGAAGTGTCAATACATGAGGGAAACCTATATGGAAATCTGTATAAATGAAAATTAAACAGCATCATCAGGTTCATCCTTGATTTAGGCTTTTGAAGCTTCTTAGCGGTGTGTTGTGAAGTTCTCACATTTCCATATCAAATTTCTTAAGCATGTTGGACATACTTGTCTTGGCTGAGAAAGATCACTCAGGCTTATGCTTAACCTTTCATTCCTCAAGAAAATTGTTAACGCACCCATAGCACTCATCCTCAAATTCTACTTTCATCAACACCTCAAATTAATTCACCCAGGCCTTCTTTGTAGACCCAAAAATGATGTCATCCACATAGACATGTACTAGAATTATATCCCTGGAATTCTTCTTAATAAAGAGAGTTTTGTCTATTGTACCTCGTCTGTAATTATGCTTCTTTAACTATAAAAGTACGACAATTCTTTCATACTGGCCCTTGTGCTTGATGAAGTCCATACAAAGCTTCACAACTTAGAGTAAACATGCTTAGGGATATAAGGATCTTCAAATCCCCCTAGGTTGTGTAAATAAAACTTCTTCGTCAAAAAAAAATAAATATCTCCCATAAAGGAAGGCACTCTTCACATCCATTTGATATACCTCATAAAAACCCATATATGAGGAAAAGAATACTAGGAATAGTCTCATAGCTTAATTCTAGCAAACACGGAACAATTCCGCATCATAGTCAATGCCCTATATTGGCCTTGAACTTGAGGCACCAATCTGGCCTTTATTCCTTATACTATTCCTCTTGCATCATCTTTTGTTATTCAGAATCCATTTGTCCCAATAGCAATTTTCCCATCTGGCAACGGTTTACAGCCTTCGTTCCTTTTGATTAATAAATGTTGCATCTTCCTCTTGCATTGCCTGCTACCCAATCTGGAGAATTAAGAGCTTTGGGCAAACACTTAATTTGTTCTAGGTGGATAAAAAACAAGCAAACAGATAATGTACATAGTCTGTGTGATTATTCCTTTGTTGATCATGAACATAGCTGACAAATGTACTTTCACCAAATTTGGACTTCTTCAATGTTCCTCTTGTCTGAACTGGTAAAGTGAGATCTCCAAGAACTTGTGATTGAGGATGAATGGTGTTCACCCTCTTAGTGGAAACAGGATCAACAGCTACAATGGGTGCTAAGTTGGTGATAGTACCACCAAAATCAGCATCATATGAAGAGGAAGAGAAAATGCCAGTAGTAGGATAGTGGTATATGTCCTCCATTTCTGAAGATAAGGATATGGAATTTGCAAGGTCAGAAGGAGAGGGAAATCTTGTAGAATGTTCACTTGAGCCCACTGAGTGACCAGGAGGAAGTGATGTGTCATCAGCATGAACAGGTTCGATAACAGTAGGAAATGGTTCAGCAGGACCAGCAGAAATACGAGCAGCAGGATCAATACTATCAGCAGAAATGCTAGCAGCAGGATCAATACTAACAGCAGAAATGCTAGCTTGCAGGTCATACTACCAGCTGAGGAACCATATCAAGCTTGTCTCAAAGTTCCTATGTGTCTTTTGAAAAACCAGAAAACCAAACTTTATATGCTGTATATTTTGGCTTCAGGTCTTGGTCTTTGAAGGTTTAGCAAGTTTGTAGCCTCAATTTTATTGGTCGAACATAGGGAAGCTCGGTCACTCTCGATGGAGATTCGGGTCTTTTAATTAGTTAATGTTGTAATAAAATTATATCTGGAATCTGGGCTCAGGATAGATTAATTCTAATATTGTATTATGTTTTTGGGTTTTAATCCCAACACAAAATCCCGAGCCGGGTCCTTAGTTAAATATCACACGCATCGTAGAGGATATATATAAGATATTTTTGTCATAAGTAATATATCTAGAAATCAAAATCATATCTAATTTCTAAAATCTTTTTTTTTCTCTATCATTCTCTCCTCTTCTCTTTTCATCCTCTCTCTCTCTATGTTTCTTTAGTTTGGGATTCGTGTTATGATTTGGAAGTGTTAATCGGGTTCTACATATTGGTATCAGAGCCTCTGGGTGGTTTCATGTTTTTTAGTTGTGGTATGTTATTGGATTCGAAGGTTTGGTTGCTTCATATTCGGCCTAATTGTTTTTGTTATGATTCGGCTTTGTTTAAAGAGAAGGGCACCGACGTCTTGTTGGTTTTCTATGGGGGATCGATTAGTGACGCAAAAACTAGAGGTTTTACGCTCTTGGTTTTTGTGAAGACCAACACCAAACGAAGTGAACTCACGTTAGGACATCGTCCGAACGAGTTTATACGTCCAGGAATCGAACAAGACGAACCGAACCGCGGGACTCGAACGAGCGGATCGAACGAGCGGACTCGAACGAGCGGACTCGAACGAGCGGACTCGAACGAGCGGATAGAACAAGCGGACTGAACAATGCTGGACTCGAACAAGCGGGACTGAACAAGTGGACTTCGAACGTGATAGAACCGAACAAGCGGCTCTCGAACGGGAGGGAACCGAACGAAGGACTCGAACACGAGCGGGACTCCTGACGTGCGGAACCGAACGAGCGGAATTGAACGAGTGGTAATCGAACGAGCAAATTTTTTTTTGGATGACCCGAAGAAAAATTTTTTTTAGAAAAACTTGTGTGACGAAATAAGGGTTCTCGTATAAACAGCCTATAAATTTTGATCGTTAAGTCGTTTTAGGACGTGACCTCTCAAATCGAAAAGAAAAACGTGACGGAACAAGCTCTTTTTGTAGTTGTACCCACCCTTTAGCTAGGTATAGGATTTTTCGAAGGGCCAAAAAAAAAACCTCATTTTTATGAGTAATTGATTTTTGCGCAGTTTTTTTTTGAATTTTTCGACGCTAATTCCGAATCAAATCATTCACGTTTTCTATTCGTTTTGGTAAAAAGATCCCATTAATTCATTTATTTGGTATTTTAATCATAGTCGTGTAAAATTCCCCTTTAGTGCTCGTGAATTGCTTACAACAACCCAAACTTCAATCTCATCCATATCAACTTAAGATCCAACAAAACATCGCGCACAACTTCATAATTTCATAACTATTCATTTCATCATGTTTACTCAGTTAACAATAATCTCATCTGATAGTCAAAATGCATATCATTTAATGGCAGTGGTTCAAAAGAGCGTCTACCGATGCTTGGTCAGGAAGATATTTCAGTGGATTCGGTTTTCTACGATACCTCTGTCACTAAACTTCGAATGGTGAATATTGGGTATGTGATCATTGAGGTCCATTACTGTGCCTACGAACCATACTCATTGCAGGCAGTTGAAGCAGCAGAGAACAATCTACCAGTAGGTGCGACTGAAGAAGTAGAGACGATACCACAAACATGACATCAGAGACAAACTTTACTTTCAAGTGAAAACGGAAGCTATTTTCTTGATTCTGATGGCTATTTGGGGATGAAAATTACCTAAACTGTTGAATGCAAGTGCAACACAGCATAAAGGAAAGGTCGGACATAGCAATGAAGGCTCGACAAACAAGGAGGGATCGCGTTGATATGTTACAAGATGTAAAGAACAATTCTATTTTAGGAATTTGGGATATATTTATTTCTAGAGATGGGAATCCATGGGTCTTATTATCCCGGTTTTTTAAACTGGTGAATGAGTTGACAAGCGCTCTCAACGTAAGCTTTTACAATGCAAGTGGAATGTTCATTGTCTTCAACAATTCAACAGATGGTCAAGATTTGTGTCGATTGTCAAGCGAGACAGGAAATAGACACGGTCTCTCTAATCACAAGCTGTTTGACGGCTCTGAAGAGTTCAAAACGAAGTTAATGATATCTGTCTGAGAGATTAGCCAGAAGTGCAAATCTTAGCATTCTTGCGGTGCTCAAACATATTCAGATAATATATTTCAGGCACAAACTCAAAGATCGAATGCACATATCTCAAGCATTTCTTTCCACTTTGTGTTGTTGTGTGGTCCTCATCACACACACACGTCCAACATATACCTCGCTCCCACCCCCCCTTCAACAGATTACCAACTACATCTCCCGTCGTTCTCTTGAGGCAAGACAGGTTGTCCCCTTCCCAGAAACACCCCTTGGTGGCCACTACGCGATCAGGAAACCACTCCTTATCGGCATCCCCTTGGCCTTAGATATATCAAGAAGCCCTCGTCCCACAAACCCCCCCCATCCCCCCACAAAACAACCCTGCCCCCCCCCCCCCCCCCCCTCCCTCACTCTCATTAGAGATGAAGAGAGAGATAGATTATAGAGGAACAAGACTTATTTCAAGATACAAACAAGGATATAACAATTGACCATCAGTCAGGGACAGTTTGGGAATCAATGGACAGTTACGTTGCTGGGGTTAGGGAAACAGTAGGCAGTCTAGGGTAGTGCAACAAGATGGATACAGTGCTTTACTGCAAGGGTTTGGAAATTAAAATTATGCGCAAGGGGAATTGCAGAAGTAATTATAGCGGGTTAAAGCCATACTGCGTATCACAAGGAGATGATGTATGTTGTGAATACAGCTGAACAAGGTGTTCACTTTTTTTCAAGACTGAGCATAGCTGATTGGCTTGAAGTACACGGTGATGAGAGATGTATGAACAAGAATTGGAAAGCACATTAAAGTTACTGGCAAAGATTAAGGATTGGACTCACCTGCGGAATCAAGTTTACTGATACGCCATTGGAACAGGTACTAAACCATGATGAATAATGATTGTGTTTGCAACTGTGAGACGACATTCTGAGAAACTGAATCCATAACGACTCTATGTTTTGAAGAAGGATGAGATAGCAATGTCATTCCTGATTCATCAAATATATGTACTAATGATAAATCAGGCTTGTATCATTAATTGCGACTGATGTGTTGTTGAGCGTGTTGCTGGCTTGCTAATTTAATTGAAATTTAACTTTGTACTGAGGAAAACAAAAACGATTTTAAAGCAATTAATAAGCTAAAGCGAAGCATCATTGACTCAAGGGAATGAAGGAGTGCAAATCTCGTTAACCTTGATGTGTTAGTAGGGCTTGGGGAGGATACTAGCAGTCAGGATATTCTTGATGTCACTTCAGACCAACACAGACTAAGCTGAGAAGTACACAAAATGCCTTTTTGACCTGAACGAAGTGGTACTAAAATACTTCTAACAAAGTTAATACACTTAGGACTATTAGCTCTAAAGACAATGACATACAAGATGGTTAAAAACTAAAACTATGAAATTTCAGTTGTCTAATAGAACACGATGGTAGCCAAAAAGTTTCTGACTTTATTAGCTCTGTTAAAACTAGGTCAAATTTGTAAGGTCAATATAGGAGAAAAGTAAGGTAATGTTCAGATTTATGGTTAAGGAAGGAAATAGACATTGACACGATGTTGAATGGAAAACAAATAAAGTTTTTAAATTGAAAAATTCTTTTAACGCAATCAGTAATTCAGACTCATTCATTTGTTAGGCACCCATCCATGCGCAAAGTATCATGGATTTTAGATCAACCTTTGCTAATCCAACTGTGCTCACGCAAGAAGCTCAATTGATAAGCCTCGTTTTGTATTGGATCCTATGAAACTTTGATCCTGCAAACAGATTTTGCCCGTATGGGGAAGATGATAGTGACTTGAAAAGGAGGAGATAGTATCAAAATTGGAAAAGACACAGTGATACCATATAATGACTCATATTCATACAGTCTTTATGAAACTTTTAAACCCCTTCCCAAAGGAACTTCCTTGTTGATAGTTGGATACGCGGCTAAAGAAGTTAGGAGACAATGTGGAGAACAACGTTTGTTCTAGGACAAAGCTCAAACATTGTTAAAAACGTTGGATTTTTCACCATGTCTATATTCCTTTCGTAAAAGTAGGGACTATTTTAACGATAAATGACAAACAACTTCAATCATTTAGAACAAGTTGGTCACCAAACTTGGTTAATCATACTAAGTAGTGCATTTCCTAACCAAACTGCCAAGAGTATGGAAGTTTTGTCAAATCTTATTAATGCCTCTTTCAGACAAAAATATATACTAGACAGTATTGTCTTTATTCATATGAACATAAAAAGAGTAATGAATGATGATTTGGTGTCGTTAAATTCCCTGAAAAGGAGCTTGACGAACTTGAATCAGAAAAGGCTTGATTTTTCAAACCTATATGATCTAACTTCTCGAAGAGTGTGTTGTCTAAAGATGTTAATGTTCGTATTTGCATTCTCTGTTGATTTAAAATGTATACTGAAATGCAAATGCTTATTCTTCATAAGTCATAGAATGTGATGTCGATATGAACAAAAGCTTTCGATACAAACTGAAATCTGTTAACAAAGAGTTCATAATAATTTGTTAAAAAGTTTTTGCCTAAACATGAAAAAACACTCAATTTTCTTGAATTTTCTTAACAACATTGTAAAGAAAGATGAAAAACAACCAGTTTGCTAAGAAAATAGCTTTCAAATGTATTGCGAAAAAGGAACATGAACAATATATGAATTACAAGATTTGAAAGCTCAAATGCAAGACATCGAACTTGGTGATAAATGAGTTAAAGAAACTCATTTCTGGTAACAAAATGGAAAGTTATGGTGGAAAAATCGTTTGGATAATCCATCTGTTGTATCGACATCCAATTCAGGGCAACGGATTCCTAAACCTCAGTTTTAGGAAAAACCGACTCCTTTTTCAAATTCTCCTGAAATGAGAAGTTTTCACAAATACGATCGGTTAATTTAAACTTAATGGTGTTGATGGTTTATTTAAACGTCACTCAACAGGAATTTGCCTCAGAAAAGAAACCAAGCGGTTCGAAACACAAATGTGCTTAATCGGTATGTTTTTAGGAAATGCCTCCACCACAACAAAAAACAGAATCAACAACAGGTTGCCTCATGCTTCTAGGACATACTAATTCACGCACATGTCTAAATCTTCAGGAGTAATTCACACTATTAGTGTTAGCAGACCACGCTTAAGTGACTATCAAGTTAAAGGAAGGTCATGCCAAACAATATCATGTGTAGTTTCAAAGAAGGAAGTAAAGACATCCATAGGATTGTTTGTATTTTAAGAAAAACAAAGTATGTAACTGCGTGTTTTGTAATGACTAGTTTCAAATCCAGAAACTTCGAATGCGAATGCTTGTTTGTGCAGAATGTGGGAAAATGATGTGTTTTAATTCTAATCATGATGCTTGTGTTTCTTCAATACTGAAAGAGTGTATGCTAGTACTCTAGAGCCTCATGTAGTGCCTATTGTGCTAGTAACACAGAGAAAAAGCGAACAAATCTGTTGCAACCACCCCATAAGAAAACAGTTGCATCAGATAACCAACTATTCAGAATCCAGAGTTATTGTAAGGAATGTTGTATTGAGAATACAAATCAGGAATGGAAAATGGTGGATGCTAAGAGATGGTCCATGGCAGTTATTCATGGACACCAAAAACATAGGACCAAAATGATATGGATGCTATGATTAGGAAAGCTGAGAATCAACAAGTATTAGATCCCAATTTAGACATTGTCATCTAGGTTAACTAATGTCTTGAAGAATTATCAAATTCCTTAGGATATCCAATTTGTCCAATGTTCCATCGTCCTTTAATTCTCTTGACAGATTATACAAAATCATCCTATTTCTTGTTGACTCTGGATGCACAAAGCACATGACGGGCAATCTAAAGGTTTTGTTTTAAATTTTGTTGGGAAATTTTCTGGGTACTGTTTGTTTTGGATATGATCTGTTTTGCTCCCTTTTCTTGGTTATGGATTGATTAAGGGAAAGTCCACGGATCAAACAAGTTATGTTGTTTTAGATTTATTATGTCGAAGGCCTATCTCTCGCACAATCTTTTATCAGTTGGTCAATTCTGTGATTGGCGATTTGGAGGATGCTTTCAGGAAAGTACTTGTTTTGTGAGAGATCTTTCATGGAAACGAGTTTACTAATGGTAGTCGTGGGATTCTGATCTTACACATATTCTTCAAGAAACAACTTCTTCAACTCAATCTGTTTCATGGTATAAGCTTCACCAAATCTATGCATGGTTATGGCATCGAAGGCTTTCTATATGAACTTCAGATTACATCACCTTACTCTCAAAGAAAGAAGTTGTGAACGGCTACCTAAGTTGAAATATGTCAAGGATCAAAACTTTGTTCATTCTTGTGAAATGATATAAAGCAAAAAGAAGTCATTTAAGTACAAAAGCTGTTCAAAGTTCCAAGGAAGGTAAATTGCTTCACATAGGACCTTGGTGTGGTACATGTGAGTTGCAAGCATAAATGGGAAGAAGTATTATACTCGGTGATTGGTTGATGGACTATTCACGATACACTTGGACTCTTTTTCTATGATCCAAAGGATGTAACAACCAGAAGTTCAAAGAGTGTCTCACGATTGATTCAACGTACAAATCTCAAGCTCTAAGTTATTAATGTCCGTACTGACGAGGCATCAAAATTCTTAAACAGGGACACTCCATGCTTATTTAAAGAAGAAAGGCTTTGATGAATCAAAATCCACTCCTCGAACACCTGAACAGAACGGCGTGTGAAAGACTGGACCGTATTTGGTTGAGGCTGCCTTCGAACTCGATGCTTTCGCTTCTAAGCTTCCATCTATCATCTTTGGCTGACGCTAGATTGCAACCGCATGGTATACTCAGAACAAATAATCTCTATATCCACTCATGATAAAAGACGGCATATCACATCATAATGACAGGAAACTTCAATAAAACTCTTCACATCTTTGGTTGCATTGCTACATAAACTAGTGGATGGGGGAAATCGGGACTATGATGAAGAAAAGTGTAGGAATCCATGGGTCTTGGTGGGATATTTAATCAGCGACAGGGATATCGTGTGTAACAAGAGATGACACACGCGTAATAGTTGAGTCCATTCTTATCAAAGTTTGATGAAATCAAAGAAATGATTTTGGGGCTGATCACATCAGTTCAGAACTCGCACCTCAACGACAAGATGATGTCTGTTGAAAAACTGTCGCTTCAGGCCTCGTTCCTCAAGGACAAAAGGCGTCATGAACTATGACAAACTTCTGACCCCGTGCCCCAGACAAAATGTTGTTTCCTACGCAGAAAAGACAGTTTAGTCACAACAAGGGTTAGAATTCTCTTATGTCCTTTACTGGAAGATATATTACAATCAAACACAAGAGCAAGCTGAGGAAAACAACAATGATCATGTCACATACGAATGATCATTTCAGAAGTTGCTCTCTCTTTTTCAATCCTTTTTGTCCACGGGTACAAGGAAATGGTGAGTCGTCCTTACGCAACATTGTAATACCGATGTGCATTTCATTTAACCACAAAGTCATGATTTCCGTGGACCAGTGAAATCCATTTAGAACAAGTTCGTGGAAATCCACCCATGCCAGTTCAAACAAGATGAAAGCTTGCCACAGATCTGAAAATGTGTATGTTCGTTGTTGAAAGAATTACATTAAGGAACGGCAAATGGGCATAGAGAATTCTGCCTTGGATCGACAGCAACTGAAGGATGAACTTCATCAGTTTGACAGACTAAAAGTCTGGGAATAGTCGACAAACCATTTGGCAAGATGATTATAGTAAGTCTAAAGTGGTTATGTGTGAAACAAGAAGGAATGAAGATAGATTGTAATTGCATCAAAGATGACTTGTTGCTAAAGATATGCTCAGGAAGTGAGGGTATTGATTTTGAAGAATTATTTGCTCCAGTTGCTCGTTGGAAGAAGTTTGGATTTTCGTTGCCACGCTAGCACATCATGTCTTTTCCAAATCTATCAGATGGACGTGAGAAAACGGCATTTCTTAATGGTCCAACTGAAGGAGGAGGTTATGTTGCTCAGCCCAGTAAGGGTTTGTTGATCAAGATAATCCAGATAAAAAGTTACCTTCTAAGAAAAGCTTTGTATGGATTAAAGCAAGCTCAAGGTCTGGTAGATGAACTTTCAAACTTCCTGATGTCATAAAGGATTTACTACCAGGTACAATTGACCAACTTTATTCATAGATAAAATACGGGAGAGGGATATTCTTACTGTGCAAATTTCACGTTGATGACATAATTTTTGGTGACAAATCCTAAATATTCGCAAACCGTTGAAAAATTAATGACAGTAGATGTGAAATGTCCTTAATGGGGGAAAGGATATTCTTTTTATGACTTCAGATCATCCAGTCCCCAAAAGGTATTTTTAGCAATCAGGCAAGTCGCATTTGAAATTCTGGATAAAGATGCATAATTGCGCTCATTGTCAGTCCACTTGGTACCCATTGAGTTACAAAACCCAAAAACTAGATGTAGATTTGAGTAGAGAAACCGTAGACCTATTGATTATCTTAGGTAAAAATCAGGTCATCATGTAAATTGACATTAGTAGACCAGACTTGTGCAAGGCAGTATGCTATTGTGCACGTTATCAAGCATGACCTAACTCAAAAAGCACCTCAAGGAGGTTAAAAAATCATTTAAATATCCTAAAGGGTACCATTAACATGGGACTTAAGGTTCCATGGGATTCTGGCTTTGAACTAAAAGCATTTTCAGCGCTTGATCATGCGGATGCCTTGATCTCGGAAAAAAGCACTTCTGGAGGGAATACAGGTTCCTTGGTGATAAACTTGTAAGCTGGATGTCAAAGGAAAACAAAAAATGCATGCAATGTTTCAGCCGAGGCAGATGTACGTAGGTTATCTGCAAGTTGGGCTCAAGTAATGTGGATGAGGACACAACATCAAGAATTATGGATTAAATGACAGTGTCAAAATAGATGTATTGTCGACTCTCAGTCAGCCATAGGTTAATATCATGCAACCCGTACAAACATTCAGGACAAAAAGCACTTCCATACTCGGTATCATTTCATAAAGGACATGTTGAATAATGGTATAATTGAATTATATTTTGTCAGAATGTTACCAACTTAGCAGCCTGTTTACGAAAGCCATTCCGAGGACTCGGTTTAAGTATTCTTGTCAGAAGGGATTTGGTATGATATGTTTGACTCCAGCGGACTGGAGTTTATGGTCACAATGAAGTCATGGCTTGATATCATCACTCAAAATCACCTTGTACTAGTTTTGAGAAAGCAAAATACAAAAATATAAAACATGCAAAAGAAAATACAAAATAGAAAATCAGAGAAAAATTTACAAAAAGTATTTCTCGACAAGTCTCTTTGGGATATCGCTAACATTTACGTGCATAGAAATGTTCGAATAAACATTGACAGGTGTGTGTAAGGAAGTTCGAGGAGAGTTATTTTTTTGAGAGTTGCAAATAGTTCAAAAACATGGTCATTTCTAATTTTCTAAATGGTTTATGTGCATATGTCGTAATAACCGGACTTCAAATAAAGGAAGGTTTATAAACTTATCGCTCACAACGGAAAATTAACGTTTCTCGGGTCTTGAGCTGTTCTTACAGACAATTCAATGTTTTTAGCTCAAGAAAAGGATTAGTGTTCGTTTCAGTGCGCTTACCTCTTAGCCCAGTTAGAAGAGAAGTCTTAACATCTGGTTTTTCATAATAGTTGACACAATTTTTAGAATTTCTCGATGACAATCATATCTATTCAAAATGTGTGTTCATACTACTCAACCCTCACGTGTTTTAAAAGCACAAACAATTTCTCAATTGGTCTATTTTTGAGGGGGAGTTTTTCGAACAACCAAAAAAAAATAAATAAAAGTTTTTTAATGTTTTGGATATCACAACGACAATTCATTTGTATTCAAAAATTATCAAAATGTTCCAAACCCATTCATGCTGACATATTTTTCTCCCACTGATTTTCAAGACATATTTTAATCAGACAAGTATTTCAAAACTAAGTGTTGTATTATTTAAAAATAAGGGGAGAAAATGTAATTAAAATATGTTCTATTCGAATATGTGCTAAAAGTAAGAATAGGGTTTTATGGGTTGTTCTTATACCAAACTAAATCTTAATTTCACGAGATTCTGAAAGTATAGGTGGTAGGTTAGGAATCAATCCTATGATCCAAACCAGAATCGAAGGATTACCCAAGGTAATCAAAGTTAGAATTAGCTTCGTCCTTAGGTAGGATGGAGATGAATGTATATGGGAATAATGCCGGACTATGATTGAGTTGCACTAGAACAATCACAACAAGGTGTTAGTAATGACGTCTTGGTATGCATTGAAGGCGTTGAGAATTTAAAAGAAATGTATGGGATAAGGCGTTAAAGAAAGAAGCCTCCACAAACTTAAAGGCAGAAACTGGTCAATCATATGCTGTCAGAATCCAAAGTGATTGTGGTATTGAAAACGGACATATGGACCAGTGATACAATGCACACCCTTCCCAGCCTAATTCGGGTTTCTTTAACAGAAAACTTTTGTCTATTTGTCACGGGGATCAACGTTATCTTATTGAAATCTCACTCCGGATTGTTGATATTGAATAGGTGGCAATATGCTCCAGCTCCAAGTACTAAAACCATAATGCACTAATCGGTCTAGAGCAAGTGATCAATAAAAATCTGTTAGGAACATTTCCATTTCAAAACTTGCTTGAAATCATCAAGTTCACAAGCTGTTATCAAGAGTCAATGCTGTATAATAATTGTGTATTGCCAGAACATCAACAGTGGATACTCTTTAGTATATCACAATGACGAATGGAAATCTTCAGTGTTCATTCATCAAACAGCACTGTGTAGGTGACTTGTGCGATTTATATGAATCAAACTTTGTGACAATGGATATCAACTTTGGTTCCAGTAAATGAATTGAACGGTTGATGCATTATGATAAAAACATGACACTATCGATTGGGTTCACAAAAAAACTCTTTACGAGAGAACGTTCGATTTTTTCAAATCAATTTTATCGTTTATCACTACCGTTAAACCTGAGGTCAACGCCAAATCATAAAAAACAAAAAAAAAGGTAGGTACGTCAATCAATCCCATTCAAATGCTCAATTACAGAAGGGACAAATATCTTAGAAAGCTTAAGATTTAAGCAAAGTCTTCCGCTAACTCTAATTTGAAGCTTTCACGATAATGCAAAAGTTTGAGCCATGTTGGTCAGATGACACAGATCTGCAAAGCATGAAGGATCAAGTTTACAAACAATAACGAAGACAAAGGACAAAGATCTACTCGAGCTAAAACGGACAAAAGCAATTCTGATCTCATGAAAGGGATAGAGTCATCAATGAACTGATTCGGGGAGATTGTTAGCCTATATTTATGAAAGTAATAAAGAGCTCGTTCCTGTGTTCAAGACCTCACTTCCGGCGGAGGATTGTTTTCTTAATTTATTGAGTCGAACAAGGAAGCTCGGTCACTCTACGATGGAGCTTCGGTCTTTAATTAGTTAATGTTGTAATAAAATAATATCGGAAATCGGGCTCGATAGTTAATCTAATATTGTATATGTTTCGGGTTTAATCCCAAGCAAAACCCGAGCCCGGGTCCTAGTTAAATAGTCCCTCGCATCGTAGGCGATATTATATAGAGATATTTTTTCATATGAAATATCTAAGACAACAATATCTAAATTTCTTTTCTATCTTTTTTCTTTCATCTCTCTCTCCTCTCTCTCTCTCTCTTTTCGATCCTCTCTTTTCTTTGTTTCGATTCGTGTTATGAAGTGGAAGTGTTAATCAGGAACCAACAAAGTTCTTCTGCATAGTCTGAATTACTCTCCACCATTTCAGAAGCTTCATAAATCTTAGGACCTGAAAAGCGGTTAGAAGGAAAAGAAGGACCAACAATAACTTGTTCATCACAACTCCGAATCTGAATCATTATGTGTATCTTGCATGTATGTGCGAGGATATTGTTGTACTGTAGGTTGATTAGATATGAAACGAGTATAACCTAAGATTCAGTCAAATAGTCAAGGTCAAAAGTACCACTCTTGACCCACGCTCTTGAACATTTTTGGTTTATCTTCAAGATATCTCAGATTTAGAGTTTTCTTCTATCTTCTTTGCTGGAATAAATTGTAGACCTATATAGCCTTAATTGAGGCAGCATACCAACAATAACACTTCATAGATTTTCCCTCAAATTTTCCCAAGTGGTCATTGGTGGTAAGGATAGTCACATGGACACCAAATAGGTTTCAGGTGGCTGTTGTTGGGAACTTTCCCAGACAAAGTTAATAGGTGTTTTGTTTATGGGGTACGAAGTCACTAGGAACGTTCAAATCATAACATAGCAGTACTAAAACTGCTTTGTCCAAACATGGTAGGGAATTAGATTCAGCAAGCATTGTCTTGCTGCCTCTATAAGGGGTTCTATTCTTTGTTTCAGTACCCCATTTTGTTGTGGGGTTCTGACATTGCTGTAATCTCTTTTAATACCTTTGAACCCACAGTAGTTCAATAATTTAGATTTTTAAACTTTGTCCCATTGTCACACCTTATAGCTTTAACCTTTTTATTTAACTGGTTTTCAATAAAAGTAATAAAGTCCTTAAGGATATAATAGGTCTCATCCTTAGTCCCAAAAGGGAAAACCACTAAAACCCACCCTGCTTAAGTCATCAGCTAACACCAGTGGAGTAGTACTTATGATCAATGATTCTCGATGGAATGTAGGACCAAAAAAGATCCATGTGAGTAACTGGAGAGGCTCAGCATGGTTGCTCTTAGCTGTGATGGCCTTCCCCTGTAGAAGCCTTGTGTTGCTTTCCTTTTTTGCATGGCAACACAGTTGTGATCATTTGTGAAGAGTTTGGGGGATGCCCACTTGACTAATCCTGCTTCGCGCGCCGTTATTGTTAATGTTTTTGAAATTCACATGAGCCCATCCTTCTACTGCCCATATGTGGAGACTCATCAGAGGATGGCTTTTGCCAGTCAAAACAGTTGATATGCTATTTTCAGGTTGGATTTCAGTCAAATTGATGCTATAGAGCATTGTGCCTTCTTGGAACTTAAGAACAACACATGGTCTATTCTCAAGTAGTTGAATTCCTTTGGAGAACAAGGCACTCTTTTCAGTGAAAAGGACGTTGTTCTTTTTATCACATATTTGTGATAAAGAGACGAATTAAGGTGTGAAGCTCTTCACATAAGAAACATTTTCAAAATTCAGTTTGGAAGTCTTATAGTTGCTCCTTTTCCATTGATTTTTCCATCTCCTACCTCCAATAGGTTTCTCCAGTACCTCCTATAATCTTCACATGAGTCATCACATTTTCTTATTTATCCTGTCATGCTTCTTGAACAACCACTATCTACAATTCCTAAATCTTTATTCTTATAGGATTGTCCTACAAATTAAACAATACAACAACATACCTTTAGGAATACTGGGAGACCCAAGTCATTACTGACTTGGACCTGCTTGTGGATTCATTTAAGAGTTAGACATGTAGAGTGATGGGATCCACCATTATTCTTGGATCCCCACTGCATTATATGGCCTTTTAATTTCAAAAGAACAAACCTGTTGAGGTCTTAAAGAGTTCCCCATCTTACCTCATCTGTACAGTTGGTATTTTAAATGTTGAAAATAATGACTTGTTGGTCTGGTCATAGGTCTAGCTGCATGATTTCTCAACCACTGATAATGGCTAAAGCAGAAACAGATGTGGTCTATTCTACTACGAGACAGGAAAAAGCACTTCAGCAGAAACAGTGCTGGTGGATTTTTACTACCAGCACGGAAACATATGTGCTCTCTAGCTGTAACAAATGGAGGAAAGTTTGCTACTTTTTGCCAACATTAGGTTTATTAGTTAATACCATTTGTTGCTCATATAAAAATCACAACTTTTATCAAATGAAATTTACTACACAACACCAAGCATGTCTTAGAACCATAAGAACTGTTTTTTACAATGACTCATATTGTTTATTCCACTCATTATTACATATATTCCTAGGTTTTTTTACCTTATCCTTAAAAGAAAAATAGGATCCTCATTGGTGGAAACTGGGTTTTTGGTCAAAGCAGTCTTTGACATGTCTTGAAATCAAACTGCATAGAGCAGAGGCTAAGTGTTCATTGGTCTTAGTAGAGGACTTGACATGGAAAAACAGAGAATGCGAACAAGCATGTGGTCTATGAGTTCTAAGGACTTTTCATTGTTATGATAGAGACTCAAGAGTATTTGATACAGAGTTAGTTTCTAAAATATATTAAAGGACTTTGAACCGTTAGGTAACTGTATATCATCATAGGTCTTGCTTGTTGGAAGGAGGCATGAATTGTTCCTGTTATAGGTGAAGAACAGCATGCATTCCAACATCTTTGACAAAACCTGTCATAGACGAAAATGGTTTCCCTTTTACCTTCTCTCAGGTGTTGGTGTCAAAGATAATAGGGCAGAGGGATCGTGTCAAACACTCATTTATGATCCTAATTTTTATCAAATCTCTTAACCAACAATTTTAATCTAGAGGAACATGGAGCTAATTATCAGTTTGTCCCAGGTTTTTGGAAGACTCTTCATTGTCAACTTGCCTTTGATCATCAAGCTTACTATCCTGATCATTTAGTTTTCAAGTTTAACCTGATCATTAGTTTTTCAGTACTATTTTAACTTGTGTGTAGTGTTTTCTAAATCAGCTCAGGATAATATTCTAATCTTCTTCTAATGCTGCGATTGCTTTTGGTTTTTCTTGCCTTCTGTTATTCTAAGGTTTGTAAGTATTTTTATAGCTTGAACTGGATATAACAATTCTTTATATTGAACTTCTAAATTATCAAAATCCTTTTTAAGTTTGCATATTTATGTTCACAAACCAAAAAGGCAAGTATGTACTGAGAATGATAAACTATAAGAGGCATAATTAGCAAGTAGTACCAGGAAACTTTCACCTGAAAGCATCACAGCAGCATCTTTCAATAATCTCTTGCAATCATCCCACTTAATTGTGTCATAGCACCTTTTTCCTCATTTCACCTTCATGGTAGGACAGTTTAACATTGAATCAAGACAACAACGGTTTGGTTCTAATACATATCCAGCGCCTTTAGTTTGATCGTAGATGTCCTTGCTGGGGGGATGTAGAATCCAACTGTTCCCTGTACATTCATAGCAAACGTGACCCAACTCCTGAAACACTTTATAGCATGTGACCTCTTTGTCAAACCTTTTAGCAGCATCCTGTTATTAAAACTTCATCTATTCTTTTTACGCATTTCTTTTCAAATCTGTTAATTCTAACAGAAGATTGCCCATTTGCTATTTGATGTCTAATTCCTCCGAAATCCCAATTTTTCCAATCTGATCAAAATCCTCATAAGTTTATTATTGTATTGTGGATAACTGTTCAAGCAATAAAGGAATGGAGCATCACTTTCGATTCGATACATTGCTAGGATGTATCTTTAACTTGATGATGCGATGGTAAAAGTGATTGTAGGGGTGATTGATTTTGTGAATCAGCACTAATGTCCATCTTTGGTATTAGTAGTTAGCAGTACTAATAATGGCTGAATGGTGTAGGAGCAGAAGTACTCTTGAATCATAACTTGAGCACCCCTTCACTTCAATTTCATATGAGTCCTAAGTTGTTGTACAAATATCAAAAGCTTTAGATAATCTAGACCACCCTTTGTTTTAAAGACGCGCTCATGCGCCACCTGTGAATAAGAAGGTGGAAGTTCTCTTGAGAAATTTCATGTTAAAACTCATGTAATGGCCTTTGCTTGCTTTCTGATAAAGTTTTTGAATCAATTCTTTTGAAACCTGTCATAGCCCTTATGCAGATAACTTGATTCAGATATCCTAAATTCCTGAAAACTCTGCTTTAGCATAGATTTCCTCGTGGTTTTGGACTCATCATTACTTAAACTGGCTTTGATAAGCCACTAGATATCCATTGCATCCATCTAGATGATGAAAAATCAACCATGTGATCTCAGGAAGAGAACTGAAGCAATTTTGTTCTTGCTTTTGTCTCACTTTTGAACAGAAATTGTGTTGCCTTACCAAAAACAGGAGGAAGTATCATAATATGTACTTTTGGATCTCTTATGTCTTTTTTCCTGCTGTTTCCATTTAGAAACAATGTTCCACAAGTTTGTGAATCACTGTTCATTGTTAGTATCTCATCTCATGGCCAATCTCGATCTCTATTAATCCTTCTTTTTAAGTAAGGAAATTTTGCATTATTGTTTGAGACAGTGGTTGTGTGATATTGTTGGAATTGCTGCTGAGACTGTATGTTTTGTGAGGTTTGAGAGTTTGGAGATTCAAATACTGGTTCAGAGGTTGACGCAGACGATAATAGAACACGGGTTCAGTGTTGATGGGAACAAGAATGTTTTATGATGGTGATGAAATAGAGAATGTTTGGTAAAGGTATTGGTGATGTAATTTGTGAGTTTTATGGAGTGAGAATTGTAAACTTTCTTTAAACAGAGGTCTCTCTAAACAGGGCTCTGATACCACTTGTAGGTTCAGCCCTAGATAGATCTCAAGCCTGCTTAAGGATTGTAGAGTATTTGTATTCACAGGCAACTCTAAGAGGACTCTAACAAATTAACATGTTTACGCAGAATTTTAAACAAACAGAGTTAAGAAGAAGAATTACTCAAACAATGATCCTTATGGATCTTTTCTATTAATACTAATATGTTTCCCGATCGTCTTTTCTTCTATGACGTAGGTTTTTAAATACTCATGAAACCCTAAAAACTTTTTACTAAATTTTTTTTTTTTTTTTTTTTTTAACTCAGACTCGCTAAAGATAAGTATCTTTCACTTCCCTAGGATATTCAGGCATTCTTTATCATACTAAACTAAATATACTTAGCAACTCGGTAGTAAGCATAATATATTAGTACTATATTGTTCTACCAGCTAGGAATAACTTTTGTTCTGCCAGCACTAAACTATAACATTATCCTTACCAGTAGGAAACTTACTACTACCTAGCAGGTGAACCTTTTTACTCTACCAGTAGGAACTACATACCTACTAGTAGTAACTATCTATTACAATATTCCTAACAGCCTTTCTTTTCACAAAAATCACTCATAACTCTTTTTTTGAACTCTGTTCCATTGTCACATCTGACTATCTTTACTTTCTTATCAACTAGATTTTCTATCTTAGTTATAAAGCTCTTGAGAATGCCTCTAGTCTCATCCTTAGATGCAAAAAATAAAACCCAAGTAAATTGCCTTTATTATCTGTGACAATAGACAATTTTCTTATTCATTAAAGCTGCTCACAAAAGTTGGACCAAACAAGTCATATGCAACATGAATAAAGGTGAGTAATAAATTTCTGAATCTTGGACTTACAAGAGGCTTTGTGTGCTTTCACCTCTAAGGCAAGCTACTCAAGTTTGGTATTTTCAAACATTTTAAGTGTAAAACCTTTCTCTACAAAGATTTTCCTTAACAAGCTTTTAATAGTTTTAAAAATTTAATTGACCTAGCTTCCTATTGCCATAGCATTGATTCATCAAGTGTGACCTTTGCAACAAGACATATTAAACTTTTTAGGAATTATATTCTTTATTCAACACTGTACATATTGGTATTTCTCAGGCAACTTTAAGTTAAAACATTGACTTTATCAGCTAACTTAAAGTCAGGTGGACAGAACACAAAAACATCCAGTGTCATATAAAGACACTGTTCTTTGTGTTCACAAATTATGAAACACTAAAAGGTTAAAGTTGTAACTCCTTGACAAAGTACACATCCTCAAAATCAAGCTTACCAATTTTAAGAGTTCCTTTACTAGTAATTTTCCCTCCTTTGGCTCCTCCCCCAAAGGTAACATATCCTCCATCAAATTCCTTGAAGTTGATGAGGATGAGGAAAATGTCTCCCTGTAATGTAGCCTTGAGCTATCCACTGTTCAACATTAGACTTGATCTTCTTGTTTATGATGACCTGAACACTGTGTGTGCTGCAAAATAAGGCTTATTGAGATCAGCTTTTCCTTTAGGGACCCAAGCCATCACTGACTTGGTTCTGCCCCGTGCATTAACATAATTATGTCTCTTCAAAGTAATTGATGCACTATTAAGTTTGGTAGGTCTCCAAACCTAACATGCTGAGGCCTTAACAACATTAACCTTATTTGCCTCAAACAGCCATTACTATGCTGATTTGGATTCTTGGCAGTATTAATACTTTTGGTTCCTAGGCAATATATAAAAACTTCCCTTAGCAGTATTAACTTTTTGGCTAAAATTTTTGTTAGTTAATGCTATTTTTATTTGATAGGGCCTCTTTATAGTTGATTGTGCTGATTTAGAAAAACGTGACATTGGTCTAGAACTATAAACTGTAGTTTTGGGATGAGCAGTATTAACAGGCCTAGCAGTATTAAGGGGTCTTAAGCCAGTTTTTATTAAAACTGCTCTTTGAGTCATGTTTCTGTGAGCACTAAGGTGAGCCTTTTTAGTAAAATAATGTATCACCTCTTGTATTATTATTTCCCAGTTAATATTCCTTCCCTTTGATGGTAATTGCAGTTAGCCTACACATGGTAAAAACTTTCACAAACAAAGCAAGCTTTATTGTATATTTCAAAGTCACTTCCTAGCTGTTGGGACTTCTAATTATTCTAGTTTATTTGATTTCCCCTATGAATTTATGACCTGTACATTTCAGCATACTTGACTGGTTTCCTAACTGGTTTTTCTTGTTGTTTAGCTCTAATAAATTCTATCTTAGCAACAGTAGGAAAAATAGTTTTCTTCTCTAACTTATCATCTAACACATCTCTCTTATCCAATGGGGCATCAAGGAGATTCCTCTAACCTCATTAGAAATTCTTCACTAATAACTTTTCTTTACTAGTCTTAGGTCCATAGCCTTCAAACTCAGGCTGTTGGAACTCCTCTAGACCAGAGTTGGACAAATCAAGATTTGGGGGTAAAAATAACCTTGTAGGAGAAGGTGGAACAACATTATAACTTACAAACTCTAGACCCTTTCTACTTTTATCCAGTATCTGACTCCCTATCAATTTGTTCGAGATCTTATGAAGCTTTATCATAATTTCCATTTTAAGTTGATTTGCTTTCTTTTTTATGTTTACGCTTTTAACTCACTTTCAGGCATATAATTTCTGTGTCTTTTATATGAGATATCATCCTTTTAAGACAGCAAGTTATTCACACAAAAATAACCCCTTTTAGAATTCTAGTCTATAAAAGATCAAGTTGCTTTTCTACAAATGCTAAACCATTTTTAATTTGCTAAAATTAAAAAAATTGAAAAAACTAAATTTGTTTTAAATCTCTATTCTTAAATCATCAAGTTGATTTTTAAGAGCTTTAAAGCTTTTTAGATAGGTTTTTGAACAAGTTTTGTCATTATGTAACTTAGAGTCTAAAAAAGCTATAAGAGCCATGTTTGTATGGACTTCATCATCTGCTATATAGCTCCAGTCAAAACCACTCCATCAATAGACAACATGGCTTTGGAAGAAATTTCTTCCACATTTACAGTCCTTCTAGAGCCGTCTTGATTCTTGTTTCTGTTATCTTGGTTTCTAGGTCCTCTGCATTCCCTTGCAAAGTGTCCCATCTTGTGGCAGTTGAAATACTCCACCTTGGACTTGTCATATCTAGCCGTATCACTCCCATTGATAGTGATCTTTCTACTAGTTTTTTGGAAAAACCTTCTTGTTCTAATGCTTAAAAAATGCTAACTGCCACTTTAAATCCATCTCTTCTATGTCAATCAGACTTTGTAATGAGTCGTACCTCCCATTGTACTTGTTGGATCTTTTAGTGTAACTGCCAAAAATGCATAAACAGTGTCATCACTTAAGTTAGCAGTACTAACTTGAGTACTAACAGTGCTAGCTTGAGTATTAGCAGTACTAACTCCATAGGCAGTATTAACTTCATTAGTACTGCTAGTAGATGACATAAAAGCCAAGTTCTGAGAACTTGAGCTTGAGCTTACGGTTCCTTTAACCTCTTGTTTAACAATCTTGAAATTGTTGTAGAGATCATCAAAGCTCATTGTGTCTATATCAGGTTTATTCCTTCAGACCACAACATGAATATTCCACTCAGAAGGCAGACTTCTCAAAAATTTCAAATTAAGATCTTCTTGTGAAATTTTTTCACCAAGGATAGCCAACTGACTCATAATCTTCTTAAGCCTGTTAAAAATAGAATCAAGAGACTTTGTGCTTGGAGCACTAAATTTCTCATACATTTGCTTGAGAAGAGTCTTCTAAGTCTTCTTTGTGGCATCATTACCAACAAATCTTGTTTGTATAGCAGCAAACAAAGTCTTGGCATTCTTGTACTGATTAAATGTCAGTAGATGTTCATTTGGAAGTGCCATTAGCAACATACTTCTTGTCTTCACATCATTCTTCTTTTGAGTCTTTTCATCAACAGTTACAAGACCTGGTATTAATGTAGTTGAGGAACCATCAGCATTTGTTGTTGGTTGAGCTGCTGGTTTGAATGAGTTTCCATTCTCTATGACATCCCATAAAGCATAGTCTTGTACTTGAAAGTATTGCTCAATTCTTAGGTTCCACATATCATATTCACCCTGTTTGAGAAGGGGCAACTTTATAGTAGAATTGGTTTGGGCAGTTTCTAGATCCATCTCTTCCTTATGAGTAAAGAGAGTAAAGAGATCTTCTTGTTAGTTTCTTCAAGATTAAAGTTTCAAAACATAAGCTCTGATACCACTTGTTGATCCCAACTCAGATCTTGCTAACCTTGTAAAAGGCTTAGTTATATTGAATAGATTCAAGACAACTATGCTAGAAACTTTGTTAATACTAAAGAGTGTGCTGAATTTACTCTTTAATACTTAGAAGAATATCAATGTAACAGTGATTTATATGAACAATGTAGTAAACTATATGAACAATGATATATTTAAAAAGCTCTAATATTATTATAATGAATAATACGAGTACTCTGCCTAGTACTAGGGTTTACAACCTTGAAGCTATGAATGTGTTTATGATGTGATTTTATAAAAACCATAACATAGGATATTCTTTTATACACCAAGGAGTCCTTTACAAGATAACTACAAATCTTCTAAGATTCTACAAGATATCAACATATCTTCTATCTATATAAGATATACATTGAATAAGTCCATACATATCACTAAACATGTCTTTATCTCTTCAACAGTCTTAATCTTCATGCAGCAGTGTTAAGTCCTTCAGATACCCGCTCAAAGAAAAGTCAACCCTAAAGAAAACTAACATAACCAGTAGGAAGTGGTTAACCAGTAGGAACCAGTAAAGCTACCAGTAGGAACTCTTGCACCACCAGAAGAAACACTTAACCAACCAGAATGAATTCTTTATCATCAAAAGAAGGCCACAATTGTCCGATGAATAACACTTGAAAAGTGCTAAACCACCCTCATGAATGATGCATCTGCAAAAGGTTAGACCAAAACACACAAAACATATACAATGAAAAGGAAAAATTAACTATCAGAATTAACTAACTACATACCAGGGGTAATAACTAAAACTATCAGTAGAAAAAAAAGAAAACTACCAGAAGAAAAATATTGTTATTAGTAAAAAAACTAAGTGGTAAAACAAACGAAAAACCAACTATTGAGAAAATTTTACAACACACATCTCCCCTTGACTCAAATCCGTCCCTCAAGTCTAGCACTTAGGGTTGAGCATCCAATGTGGACCACAAATAATTGAATCTGGCCTTCAAAGGCTTTAGGTCAATAATCAGCCACATTTTCATCTGTGTGGAATCTTAAGCACCTGAATAAGATTTTTCTCATTTGCATCTCTAATAAAATGGTGCCTAATTTCTATGTGCTTTGTTCTTTGGTGAAAAACTGGGTTTTTAACAATGCAGATGGTACTCTGATTATCAATAAAAAAATTTGTGTTCATAAAATTGAACCCATAATCAAGCATTTGATTTTGATATCCAAGTACCTGACCACACAGTTAGCACGCTACAACATATTTGCTTCAATTGATAGAAGTAGCCACAATGGTTGCTTTTTTTACACTGCATGAGATCAACCTTCTACCCAGATTGTCATCCACATTTGTGATTTTCTTTCACATGCGAAACAGTAGTCACTGTCAATATATGCTTCCAACACAAAAGGAGAATCTCTTGGGTACCATAGACTGTTCTTGGTTGTGCCTTTAAGATACTTAGAGATCTTCTTGACTGCATTCAAAGTGGAAGTCAAAGGGGTAACTGGTTGTCTAGAACAAAGCACTCATCAAACATAATATTCAGGCCTTGAAGCTGTCAAATACTTGGGGAAACTATCATGGATCTGTATAAATGAACATTAACAGCATCATCAGGTTCATCCTTGGATTTAGGCTTTGAAGCTTCATAGGGTGTTGTTGCAGTTCTCACATTTCATATTCAAAATTTCTTATAAGCATGTCCGGGTCATACTTGTTTAGCTGATTAAAGATTCCCCATCAGGCTTCTGCCTTAACTTGTTAATCTTAAAAAAAAATGGTTAATCACCCATAAAAACACTCATCTCAAATTCTCCTTTTCATAAACTTCAAATTCATCACACCTGGCCTATTTGTAGACCAAAATAATGTCATCAACATAAAAACATGTACTAGAAATGAGTATCCCTGGAATTCTTCTTAATAAAGAGAGTTTTGTCTATTGTACCTCTTCTATAATTATGCTTTAACAGAAAAGTAGATAATCTTGCATACCAGGCCCTTGGTGCTTGATGAAAACCATACAAAGCTTTCATAACTTTGTAAACATGCTTAGGGAAATGAGGATCTTCAAATCCTTAGGTTGAGTAACATAAAACTTCTTCGTCAATTTCCCATAAAGGTGGCACTCTTACTATCCAATTTGATATACTATAAAACCCATATATGAGGCAAATGCTTAGAATAGTCTAATAGTTCATTTTCTAGTAATGGAGCTAATACCTCATCATAGTCAATGCTCTCCTCTTGCCTTTGACCTTGAGCACCAATCTGCTTTATTCCTTACTTATATTCCTCTGGCATCTATTTTGTTCTTAAGAATCCATTTGTCCCAATAGCATTTTCCCATAGGAAAGGGACAAGCTTCCATACCTTCTGTTTAATTAAACGTTGCATCTCTCTATGCATTGCCTCAACCTAATAGAATCTTAAGTGCTGGGAACACTACTTGTTCAAGTTGGGATAACTAAATAAGCAAACAGACTATGTAAATAGTCTGTGTGATTATTCCTTTGTTGATCATGAACATAGCTGACAAAGGTACTTCACCTATATTTGACTTCTTCAATGTCCTCTTGTTGAACTGGTGAAGTGAGATCTCCAAGGAATCTGTGATTGAGATGAATGGTGTCTCACCCTATTAGTTGGAACAGGACAATAGTTCAATGGGTGCTAAGTTGGTGACAGTACCACAAAATCAGCATCATATGAAGAGGAAGAGAAAATGCCAGTACTAGGATGGTGGTATATGTCCTCCATCTCTAAAGATGAGGATAGGAATTTGCAAGGTCAGAAGGAGAGGGAAATCTTGTAGAATGTTCACTTGAGCCCAATGAGTGACCAGGAGGAAGTGATGTTTCATCAGCATGAACAGGTTCGATAATCTGTAAAGAAATGGTTCAGGAGAACCAGCTGAAATACTTGCTGCAGGATCAATACTACCAGGAATTGCTAGCCAGCAGGATCAATATACCAGCAGGAACCATATAGCTTCTCTCAAAATGTCCTTGTGCACCTCCCTTTCCTTCCTCCTTCCCCTTCTTAAAAACCAAAACCATACTTCTCAGCTGTATCTTTGGCTTCATGTTCTTGTCTTTGAAGCCTAGCAAGTTCTTCTGCATAGTCTGAATTACTCTCCACCATTTCAGAAGCTTCATGAACCTTAGGACCTGAAAAATAGTTAGAAGGAATGAGGAACAATATTACTTGTTCATCACACTCCGAATCTGAATCATCTTGTGTATGCATGTATGTGAGGATTTGTGTACCTGCAGGTTGATGTAGATTTGAAACATATGAGTATTAACCTAAAGAATCAGTTCAAATAGTTTTTTAAAAAAAGTATAAACACAACATCAAAAACCCCAAATCGGATTTAAAAAAAAATCGTCAAAGTACCACTCTTGACCCAAGCCCTGAACATTAGGTTTATCTTTAAGATATCTCAGATTAAGTGTTTCTTTTATCTTTTTGCTGGATAAGTAGTAGCCCTTAAGCTTCTTTACTATGAGCAAGCATACCCACAATAAAAATTCTTCATCAGCTTTTCCCTCAAAATTTTCCCAAGTGGTCTCTGGTGTTAAGGATAGTTCACATGACACCCAACTCAAATCCCCGGCAGCGGCGCCAAAAATTTGATACGGTATAAAATATACTAATAATATATAATATCTCAACAAGAGCAATTAAGAAAATTCCCTAAGGAAAATTCACTCTTTAAAATATATATATAATATATAATATACGTATCTTTACCGGGAAGTATGATTTCCCGGGTCGTTTTCCCAATGATTTGAGAAATTGAAACCTCGCTTGTTATTGGATACTGATTTGAATGGGTTCGAAGATTGATTGGGTTTTCTATAACTACTAATTAAAAACAAGCAATTTAAAACAATTAAAGCACTTAACAAATACGGAAAACAAATAAAATGCGACAATTAAGCAAGTAAACTAAATTTTACTCCTAAAAATGTAAACTAAATTTCTAAACCTAAGATAGGACAAAAGAAAATTTTAGGAAAAAGAAAAACATTTTTTTGATTATTTTTGAATTTATTATGAATTA
>BQNB010075486.1:12103-31452 GCA_026074375.1 Tanacetum coccineum
CAGGTACTTTCTGTTCTTTAGGTGAATAATTGTTTATGATATCTTACGTTAGAATATACCTAAAAAGCTGTTTATTTCATCTGTGCTTGCAGTCAAAACGTCTTTCGTCTAAAGACACAAGGTCAACATTGTCCTGCGTTTCATGCTGAAAAGGTCGACTAATGTATGTACGAGTTCAGTAAACTGCTTTCATAAACATGTATATGAACAACTTGCAACATATTTCTTGCCAACATAAGATATTCGCAAGTCGCCATCATTGCTGTAGACGACACATAAAATTCAAAGCAAGGTAAAGGTCATTCATTTACACACTTTTACCATCTTCCTACAAGGTAGATACTCATAATTATTGTTGTAGATGACACGTAGTACTCTTTCAAGTCAAACGCAATGAACATCATCAAGGTTGCAAATCAGTTATGGGATCTTCTTTGCACTCTTACAACAACTTATGTATAGACATGCCCATCAGTCAAGTCTGAGTAAGTACGGTAGATATGAACTTCGCGTATTTCATTTTTTAATTCTAGCATATAAGTTGTTTACCTTTTATAATCATTCATAGACAACTATATATGTTTATATGAATCTATTGTGTTATTCAATGAGCAGGGCAAAGGATGAAAATGCGGTTGAAGTTGATTTTGATGCGTCGCCTAACCCTCCCATCGTCTACTTGCTTCCTCTAAATCATCATGCAGAGGTAATTATGGTTCACACCACAATCATGCATGGAATCATAGTATAGTCGTAGGTGTGGTAACTTTGGCTCATTTAGTTAAAAATGTGTCTACTCGAATACTTTTTAGTTCTGCTGCATATTGTCTAACCCTACAAAATCTAATTAAAAAAATATTCCCCAAAACCCCCTTAGATCTGCTAAGCTGCTCTATGTGGTGAACCATGAAAGTGATTTTTCATGTTTTTATTATGAAAACTGATTGCATCTTAATTTGCAGCATATGCCTCTTATATAGTTATAAATAACAAAAGCTAGCAACAATTGTCACTAACAGAGCATCTACATAACTATGTGGCAGAATCGCTAAAACTTCAAAATGATGATATTCTACGAACTACTACTATGGATCATCGCTTGACATAAAATTAAAAATATAGAATAATTTAATGAGTTCATAATATTTACTAAATTACATAGAATATATTAATGATGCTTGGTATTATTTTGTTTATAAATTCATGAGAAATGCAAAAAATTGTGTCATGGTGGTTGGTTGTTAACATAGAGGGACGGTTGTTAGTAGTTGACTCGTGAATTCTAATATTGTTTAACATCTACTGATGCAAATGTTTAGTAATATTGATGGATAAAATGGGTAGTTGTAGACAATTTGGTATAAAAATAAGTTCAGTTATGATATAGATGGATTTATGGTAACAGGTAGTTGTAAACAACAATCTCGACCGCTTCGAAGGAAAGGAAGCCGCTTTATATCAGTGTAATTTGCAATTTGCCAGGAATCCCTCATTCTACTTTCGGCAGAGAACCCGTGCCTTTTGTTTTTCTGCCAATGTAAGTCTTATAATTGATCAAGATATATTAGTCTGTCTCTTAAATATTGAATATTGTTACATTTGCGATATATTAATTCGAAATTTACATTTGCACATTCGAATTGATCAAGATATATTAGTCTTTGTCTCTATAACAGCTTCAAAATTTACATTTTCATATTCTAATTGATCAACATATATTAGTCTTTGTCTCTATAGCAGCTTCAGTATGCATTCTGTTACATTTTATGGTTTTACAAAACCAAATATAAATTCCAGAACTATGGATGTATAATATATATTAATCAACTCGCGAAACAATAAGCCCCGCAGCAACGCGCGGGCTATCTTGCTTGTTTTTTTAAAAGAAAATGCCTTAACTGTCCCTCGTTAAAAGAAGAAATTAGAGCAAGGGCATTTCGTCGTCTCACATGATACGTACTATTTTTAATAAAACATAAATCCATAGCTTTGGATTTCAACCAAAATACCCCTTAAATCATAATTTAGGTATCATATATATAAACCCAACTTGCAAGATTTTGAAACCTTAAACCAAGTGAAACCCTAATTTAGCTTTTTCTTGTTTAATACTTGTAAAGGCTTAGTCAAACCTTCAAACCATCTTAGTAGGTCTTAGATATATAGTAGGAATGTGTGTAAATGTTTGTAGAAAATTTTGTATGGATTGATTATGGTCCTTGTGGTATGCCGTAGGTTGTTTAGAGGGGGGGAGAGAGTTTTGTGAAAAATTTGCTAAGTGTTCAAGTGTATGAATGTGTTTCTATCTAGTGTAAATGAGATACAAGTATATAAGCTAGTCAAAAGTGAAATAGCAAGTCTTGGGACAAAGGGAGGAAATCATGGAAAGTCTTTGGTCAATACTTGAAAAAAATGGGTCTTGGTTCCTAAAAGGTGAGAACATCTCATGAATTTAAGGAATGTGTTTTTCAAACTAGTCATATCTTTGTGTTCTTATCCCTAGCCGGCCATATACATGTATATACATAAGATATTTTGAAAATTTTGGGTATTGGGTATAAAAATGGGTATTTGTTGAAGCGTAGAAAAGTTTTGGTGCTTCCGGGTATGCCTAAATGTATTTTATTGCGAAACGTAAACGTTTTACGCAACCAATAAAAATAAAATATAAAAAGTTTATTATTACTTTCGTAAAAATAATATATTGCTTGCTTGACGAAAACTTTAATTCGTTTGGTGTCCCATTTATACGTTAATATATATGATTTTTATTTACCGACAATTAACTTTAACTATTAAAATTAAAATAAACCGGTAACGAGAAAAAAATCATTAGTAAAAAGATGACGTCGTAATTGACCTGAAAATACAGAATTTACATTCGTAAGATCGTCATCATTGCGTAGACGACACATACAACATTCAAAAGCAAGTTAAAGGTCATTCATTTACACACTTTACCATCTTCCTACAAGGTATGAATACTCAAAATATTGTTGTAGATCGACACGTAGTACTCTTTCCAATTCAAGCAATGAACATCATAAAGGTTGCAAATCAGTTATGGGACTTCTTATGCTCGCTTACAACAACTTATGATAGTGTGGACAAAATACAAACGATCTGTGTCATTTTTGCATTGTTAGAGATGTCGTTTCAGCTGATAGCATTAAGTCGTACCTGCTGATAGTTCAAGTAACATTCTGCTGATATTTTCTGCTGATCATGATCTCGTTCCTGCTCGACAGAAGATAGAATCTTTGTTTTTTATGTATAGACGTAATTAAATGTAATTAAATGGATTATCGGTATATCTAGTATATCTCATTAATATAGAAATGAGATAAATTAGAAGAGAATTGAAATGATGAGTATATCTCTGACAATTTTCGTTTTCTTTGTTGACCAATTTAGTTTCTTCTCTATAAATAAAACCTATAAGCATTAGGGAATGGGAATCCGATTTAAAAATAAAAAACAATTTGTTTATCAATAGAAAATCCTAGAGGAGGCGTTGTTCATATAGTTGTTCTACTTTATTTAATTTGATAGAGTTTTCCGCCTAAAACATTTGCCAGAGTCTCTCCGGTAATGTGATGTATTAAATAAGAACCTATACAACCACAAAGGCTATAAATCTATCTAGTACCTAATAAGATCCTAACAAGTGGTACAGAGAACCTGAGAGAGCCTCTGATATAGAAGAATCCCGTTTTAACCACATCAAAACATTTGTTCTCTAATCTTGAGTATGTCAGAACCCATGCCCGGCTATACCTCACTCAATCACGCTAATTACTAACCTGCCCTAAATCCATGTCTTTGCCCCCACCTTCATTCACTCAAATGATACATCTATCCTTTCATACCTAACCCACACAACCATCCCTACACACTCCAACCTGCTTTCTCACAACCTGCTTTCTCCCAACCGAATCAATCTTTCTTTTCACAACTCTGTTCATAATTCACCAACCTTCTCAAACAACGCCAAACAATGGTCCATCACAAAACAGTTTTCAACATTCCAAACGCCACTATCTCTGCCAACAATGCAAAATTTCCTTATCTAGAGAAGGAAAACTATGAATATGGGACTATGAAGAGGAGTACTGGAGCAGAATGCTGATCATAATCTTATAGAGGATTAGTTACATCAAGAAACTATCCAAAGAGGTTGGAAAAGAAGCAATAGGAAATACAATTGTTCATCCACATGTCTCTCTGCTGAGCATGTGAGCTGTACAAAGGGAGAAGAGGTGAGAACCTTGTTCTTCAGGCGTACCTGAATATCATTATGCCCTGAATTTTCATCATTATAATGATCAAGGGATATATGTTGGCATTAAGCATAGGTTTTGGTGGGAATGAAGAATCAAAGAAGATTGAGGAAAACAATGCTCAATCAGCAGTTTATAGAATCCTCTTTAGACTAAACGAAGCTACATAAGGGTTATGACTGAGTTTCAGAAGATTCTACCATGAATTAAGTCAGGTCAAGCCATACATGATGATATCAACGACTGAAGTTTCTAAGAGCACTTCCTTCTTCAGGTCCCAAGTCGGTGGCAGCTAAAACAAGAGGTGGCCCTTGATTCAATGATTTTGATGACCCCTTATAACACTAAGGTACTTGAACTGTGATGTCATAATTGGTCATAGCTATAGTGTGAAAGCTCTGTTGCTCCCCACTCATTTTGCTTTATTGGAACTACCTGCTCTGATCAAAGCACTTATCTATCACAGCGTATTGTGCCCTCAGTGTTCTCAGACCTCTGTCGTTCGGATAACTTACATGAATGTGGTTTTTGCATTCCTTTTTTGCTTCGAGAATACCAAGATCAAGATATGATCTATGAGACTTTTATGCACGTTGATCAGTTAGAGATGGGAAGAAAATGGGACTTAAAGTGGCAAATGGCTAACGCTCTCCTGAGATTACAGGTTTATGAGAAGAAGGCAGTACGAACGATAACTACAACAATCACAACCCTCCAATTTAACAGAAGGAAAGTTAGGTGTAACAAATGTCCTTAATTTGGGACATTTCTAGGGAAATGTAATGGAGTAAATGACAGTTAAATAAGGCTAGTTATTCTGTATCCTGGCCATTAAGGTCACAAAGTTAAGTCAGACAACCAACCGCTATTGGTCACAGTTGATACCATGGTTAAATTGGTGCGAACATCGGCAGACAACAAGACGGGTGAAGTTTAGAAGGTAAATGGAAATTGGTCTGTCTTCATGCTGATAATGTGGTCTGATGCTTCCTGATGCTGCTTGCTGCTGAGTTTTGCTATTAAGGGAATTTCTCCTAAGGACAAAATTGTCCCCTTGTTGTGATTCTAAACTACTATCGACTAACATGTATACTAATTGATCTGATAGATGTATAATATTTTACATTAAAATTCAGCATATCAGAATGCTGTTAAAACACTAGATCCAAAATGATTGGTACCATAAAACTCAGATGCTAAGAAGAAAAAGAATTAAGTGGTTTAACTGCTAATCTAGAAAACAAACCACTAACAACTACTAATAAACCAAAACATACTGATCAACCACCCAAGGAAAAGAAAGAATGAGAAGTAAAGTATAGCGAAACAATAGCAAGATTGAAAAGTGGAAGGAGTCTTCCAAGAACATGAACAAGTTGATAAATACTCTAGTCAACAAAACTAAATTGGTCTAGTAAATTTAAAGAGTTACTTTGGTGAAAATGAAGTTGTGCGAGATTTTGGCTAACCTAGTACCTTAGTACCCAGAACCGTTGAGCAGAGGTTAATCGCTATACTCAGGTTTGTCAAGGCTGGAATGCATGCCTGTTCCTCCTTCCATAGACGAACTCTATATGCCCTCCCCATAACAGTCTGACATAGAGAAAAGCCAGGTTAGTTATGGTTCCAAGTCTGATTAACAAAACTTCTGAAACTAGTTCGAAGAATCTAATTACTTTGTCTCTTGTGATTTCATTGACAATCTTCATAACTCATCAGCGGACCTACGCATCCTGTAATTCAAGCCTCAAACCAAGACTAACACTTCCCACCTGCTGTTGGTATCACGACTTTGCCAAGTCTGATTTAAGACCCAAATTACCACTACTAGGGCAGTACCTAGTTTTTTCTGTCTAGATGTAAAATCTCCTAGGATGTAATTGTTATCAAAGATGGAATGAATAATAGGAATATGAGTAAAAATACAATTATGTGCGTGTTAAGAAATGTTTTGTTTGTGTAGTAAATTCATTTAATTAAAGATTGTGACTCCTATAGTTGTGCAGTACTTTGTCCCGTATAAATCTCAAGAAGTCATTTGTTCCGCTGGTAGTAGTAATTTCGTCAGCATCTGTTACTTAGCTGAGGACCTGATCCTGCTGCTAGTAAAACAGACCACTAGTCGTTTCTAAGCTGTGATAACCAAAACCTACTGAAAGGTGTGAAACAACCTGCTAGGATGGTCTAAATGACCAGCACCTATTTCTGCTCGTTGTGACCAGTTTCGGTCTCTGTTGGCTTATATCCGTTTGTGCGCTATATTCCGACCATTAATTCAGACCATCATCTGTACATTGTAATAATATGTAATGCCTAAACGGATATGAGACCCTATGTACAATGCTAAGGACGATGGCACTGCTGTTAAGACCTCCAGCAGGTTACTTTGGAGGAATATAAATCACAATTTTGGGGGCCCAAAGTATTATGGACCATCAATCCACATGGTTTTTCACAATTAATATACCTCAAGGCAGCTCACTCAGAAACTGAGCTAGGGTCTCTCAATGACAAAATATTTAGTTGTATATTTGTAGGGTGAATCCTATACCGAATAATTTGACATAGGAATAGTTGACATGGTTGCTCAAGAATATGAACTGGAACAAGGAAAAACTTGATGATTTTGTGCAATTAAGGGAGGCATTGTCAAAATTTGAATGGTGGAGAAGGTAAGAATATCAGGAAAGCACCAAATCGACTTCAAAGCTTGACTTTGAAAATGTCTACTATGTTGACGAACGGCAGCAACTTTAACTTGTTGCGCTGTAACCCAAACGTGGATAAAAAGAACAAAGTTCACTTCACATACCATGATTGTTTGGTGCTATCAGAAGAATTTTCCGAATTGGCCTGTATGCAACAAAGTGGTACTCAGAATTCTAGGAAAGCATGATACTCATACACCTATTCCCACATCCAACCTGCAACCAGAACAAAAGATTTACTTGTTTCGTAGCAAAGCATCTTAGATAATCCTCCAGATGGCACAAAGGATGGCTCATGTGAACTTTCAAAACAATCACAAGTTAGCTAAGGAGGTCTGGTGATGGAATTATCCTCTCAAGGTGTTCACCAATGAACACAACAGATGTCTTGCTACAAAGGTAAGCAAACATAAGGCTCTCGCTATAAGCCATATTTCTGCTGTGAGACTTATTTACTGAAAACTCTGCAATTTGCTGCTATGGAACCTCTTTTGCGGTCCTACCAATATCAGGATAGTGACCAGAAATACACTCATTAGTGGTTACTGATGACTTAGCAGAGCAGGTTATATTCTTAGACTTTCTTTTGATATCTAATGATGAAACTTTTAGTCCTTAATGAATTCAATACCTTAATAAAAACCAGCTGAATAAAAAAGTTAAAGTGAATAAGGTGTTGAATAAGTGGACAGAGTTCAAAAATGCAAAACTTAATGAACTCTGCGGGGGAAAAGGGAATAAAGAGAACTAATAGCATTCAAGAACCCCACAACAAAATAGGGTTTGCTGAGAGGAAAATAGACTCTATAGAGGCATAGCTAGAACCATGTTGAGACAGACTCGTAAATTACCACCATGAGTTGGACTGAGGCGTTAGCACGCTTGTTATGTTTTAAAAAACAAGGTGTCATTACTAATAATCCCCATAATAAAACACCTTATGAAATGATTAGTCTGCAAGGTCCTCAGATAATCATCTAAACCTTTTGGTGTACAATAACTATGCTTAACACAATGACTATATGGGAAAAATTTGAGGGTAAAGCTGATGAAGGTTATCTTGTTGGATATTGCCTTCCAATAGAAAGCGCCTATAGGTTATAATCTATACCAACAAGAGGGTAGAGGAAACCCTGAATCTGAGATTTTTAGAAATAAACCCAATGTTCAGGGAATTGGTCATGGAGTGGTTTACTTTGATCTTGACTATTTAACATAACTGCTTCACTAGGTTATACTCCGATTTTTAAAAACTGACAAATGACTGCCTGCAGGTACACAAAAACTAACATAAATGCAGGTTCACAAGATTACAAGACTCAGATTCAGAATAGGATGATCAAGTGATCGGTGGTTCCTCTCGTTTCCGTCAAACATTTTAGCAGTCCTTCAATCAAGCACGTGGTCCTAGTTATTATGGAACGCAATGCAGATTATGCTAGACGACTTGCTTAAGCTTCAAAGACAAGAATATGAACTAAGGACGCAGCGTGCACGATAATGGGTATTTTGTTCTCACAAAAGCAACAGCATAAATACTATAGTCAACTGAAGCTGAAATTTAAACCAATGTGTTTTTGCTTGTTAAGGATCTTCTGGCATTGAATTCTGCTGTTTAGGGAACCTGCTGTGGTATTGTTTCTGCTGATGGTGTATCTACTGGCAGTCTTTCTGCTGATAGTGATCCTGCTGGTAGTAATCCTGCTGATTGCTTTCCACCTGCTGTGTATTTTGAACTGCAATAGAAAGCAATCCTAAGCTTCATGGCTTCATCTGTTTCTGCTTGACCTTCAACCCCGTATACCTGATGAGCTACACTCCATCCTGGTTCAACAATTGGCTCAAGTGGAAAACTCTACACGATTGTCCGTCCCCTCTGATTTTGCAACTTGGATCAACTCTCATCTGGCATCTTCACATCTTCTCTCATGATGAGATTTTCGTGCTACTCTTACAAATTAGAGCAAGAGCACCCAGCTGTAGAAGTGAATCAGTTCCTACAAAAAGGGTGAACACATTCATATCCTCATTCTCAATTCTTGGTGATCTTGCGTCTCCCGTTATGAACAAAGAAGCTAAGCTCAAAAATCCAAGTTGTGAAAAGAGTGCTTTCATTGAATAATTCAAGATCAACAAAGGACCAATCATACAGACCAACTCCATTGTCAGTCGCTTTCTTCCTTTTCTCATTAGAACCAACTAGTATAGCTAAAAGCCTCTTGAGATCCCTGATTGGTGATGCAAATGCAAGAAAATGCAGACAGTTCTATACAACCAGCAATATGGAAACTTGTCCCTTTACCTGCTGGCAAACATGCAATAGACAAAATGGATTTTGAAGACACAAGCGGGAGCAGAGAAGTATTGTCAGTGAATAAAGCAATTTTGGTTGCAACAGGACACCGACAAGGAGGAGGGATTGATTACGATGATGTATTTGCACCATGGCCAAATAGAGCGGATAACTGTATTTGGCTTTTGCTTCTTATATGGGCATTCTGGTATATCAGGCTGGACCGTAAGAGCCTGTTCTCATGGAGACATTGGAAGAAGAAGTGTTATGTCACTCAGCCTAAAGCTTTAAGATCCTTACTTCCAAAGCATGTAACAGAGTGTAAAGAGCTTTGTATGGAACTTCATCAAGCCAACCTCGAGCCTTATGCAACGATGTCGGCGTTTTCCTTTACATATACAACAAATTACAGGTAAGAGGGACTATCGACAAGAACACAGTTCATCAAGAAAGATTCCAGAGATATACTTTTGGTATCATTTTTAAGATGGATGACTTCCAAAATTTGGGTCAACCAAAAAGCCTGAGTGACGATTTTGAGGTTTGATGAAAGGTGACTTTGAAATGAGTGTTATGAGAGATGGACTTTCTTCTTAGTCTACAGGTGAAACCAGTTGCCTGATGTATATTTATCAGCCAATACATGTATGTTAAAAAGGACATGCTTACTAAGTTCACATGGAATCTGTAAGAACGGCAACAACACCCTATGAAGACTGCATAAGACAAATTGAAGTATGAAACTGATCCTCCAGGTAATAGTACATTTGTACAGATCCATGATTGGTTCCCTTATGTATCACACACTTCAACCTATATAATGTTTTTCAGTTAGTGCTTGTTCCAGACACAAGTATACTCCACTGACTTTCTCATCTTGAAAGTGCAGTCAAGAAAATTTTGTCAAGCGTATCTATAGGAGGTAACCAAAACTCGGTAATGCTTGTGGTACCCTAAAGATTCTCCCTTTCAGTTGGAAGCCTACAGTGACAGGTGAATTATGCTGGTTCTCATGTGATAGGAAATCACACACTACAGGTTGATGTCAATTTCAGGCAGAAGTTAATTTCTTGGCAGTAACAATAAAGCTGACTATTATGCTACTTCATCATCTGAGCCGAGTCAAGTTTGCTCGCTGCTAGACTGCTGGATCACAGGATCTTTGGATTCAGAACCAAGCTGGAATTATGGTTTCAACTTCAAGAATAAACCAAAATCTCATAGACAACCAGAGCACCATATGCATTGTGAAGAACCCTGTCTTCCAATCACGGACCAGCCCAAATTGAGATTACATCACTTTATAAGAATGCCAATAGAATAACTTGAATACAGTCAGAAGATTCACACCAGACAATGTGGCCTAGATTTACTGACCAAGGGGCAGATTATGATGGTCCGAGATTTAACGTATCCTGGTGGTCCATATTGTGGATGGGTGAATCCCACTTACGTGAATTGAGGGAAGGTATAAAGCCAAGGGGATGCTTGTTGTTGTACATGTTGTATATTCTAACTTCTAACAGTTGATTGTTTGTTTCTGGTGGGATACTATTTTTTTTTGTGATTTCAGGTTCGACTATACTGCTTGGCTGAGGTGTACATTCTTTCTCAGGGACGATGTGTTTTCCTGCTGGTAGTACTTAGGTTTCTGCTGTAGTTATGCCTTCCCTCGGGAATCGTGGTTTCCTGCTGGTAGTATCCAAGTCCTGCTGCTAGAGTGTACATTATTCCTGCTGACAGATTGGTTTCTTCTGCTTGTACTAATGTTCTACTGTAGTTATTCTTCCTCTTCAGACGAATGGGTTTCAGCTTGTACTTTTGGTTTCGGTTGGAATATATCCTTCTGCTGGATGCTTGTGTTTCTGAGCTGGTAGCTTATGATTATTGCTGCTGATGCCGTGTACAATGCTGGTGGGCATACTTCCTGTCTGGTGGATTCATTTCTGCTGAGCGGTGTAATGGTTCCTGCTGTCCTAAATGGTTCTGCTTTGGCGTAATATGTTCATTGCAGCTGGTGCTTGTTTATGCTGCCAGATTATACATCTTATCATGCTGCTAGACTAGTTTGTGCTGTTAGTATCATGTTCCTGCTGGCTGACTTCTTTCTGCTGGTAGTAACCTGTTTCTGCTGTGCTCAGCTTGATATTGCTGTTGGGTGTCTCCTCGCTGCCACTATCACTGTGGTTCTGCTGGTAGTCCTTCATTCCGGCTGTGTAATCAATGCATCTGCCAGACTAATAGTTTGGTGCTGCTCACATATTCAGTCTACTGCTTAGACTTGTTTATGCTGATTTTTTTAAAGTGGACTTGTTTCTAACTGATTTGACCTGTCTACCTGATGGAGTCTGTAAACAGAGTAGTTGACTAGTTTTTCGTTTTAAATTCTCCTATAATATGAAGGTTTGGTCGACACCACTTGTCTGACTAGGCGCGAACAAGTTGATTTTCACTCAAATTACATCAACATACAAAGTTAAAATTGTTTCAATCAAATAACAGGTTAATTTTTCACACAAGTTGGAAACAATTAACCTTATTTAATCCCAAATCAACTTTTCCATCTTTCCTCACAGCACACATACACGCAATATACTCTTTTGTCTCTACTCTATTTTTTCAACCCTAAATACGTAAATCACCAAAGGCGGCCCCCAGTACAAAGATTATCACAACATAATCCGCTTACATTGGGGAGGGAAAAGGTTCGAGACTTCACAGGATATCCTCAACTATTTGATCACTCTCCGTTCAGGTAACGCTTTAACACACATGACCCTCCGTCTAGTTTACTCATTGGGCCTAACAATTTTGGCAACAAGCTACATAATCGAAATCCAAATGCTCGGGTCCCCTCATGACCTAGTTGCAACAAGTACGGGCCGTGAAGGTGGTCATCGACTGATCCTAATTAGGGCTCAGTTACAACTTGAATATGCCAATGGCATCTTGACAAGCAAATTGATGATATTGTTGTTGCGGGTATTGGCAATTGGGTTACCACCAGGTAGAACCCATCAACTTTCCTTAAGACCATTTCCTCTCCTCAAAGGAGATTTCTGGCACAAATTCTGTGTTTAGACAACCATTTGCATTGTCTGATGCCCTAAGGCTGGAAGTTGGAATCAATTTCCAAGTTCCATTGCCACACACACAAAAAATATAACACCCTTGTTTGTTTAACGACTGGTAAGGGTCCTATAATTTTTCTCAATTTTATTTTGGAAGAGGGATGATTGCAAATGTTAAGACTAAAAAGGAATAAATTTTTAATTACCCACGGTTTTTACAAATGATTGTGCCCATCGAACAGCTAACTCGAAACCCCTAGACCCCACTTCTGTTTTAAACTCTGAAAACTGAGTTCTAATATGAATTAAAAAATGCGGTAAGGAAATACCTTTACGACCACCTAAAGTACTCTTGCCATTGTTGCTTGCTAGGCGATGCCAGCTGAGCGAACAATGTTGTTGCCCTATGAACTGCTGACCACCACAGAGACACAGAGGCACACCCGCACCTCACTCTCCTCTTTTTCCCCTGTTAGGGAATCATCACCAGGAGAGGCCCGCCTGAGACAGAATGGTAGTCCCTAATCCTGTCTCACCAGATGCTACTGTAGACGCTATGCCTATCTGTTCCAGCACCTAGACCACTACCTGCCCTGCACAGAAAGGGCGCCCTTAAGTTTTTGAGAAGCCATTAGTGTAATGGCCCTGTCCCTAAACCAGCTTTGATAGTTGGACCCTGAAACTCTTGACCCAAATGCATTTTTGGCCCACGCGCCCCATCGCCTAGGATTTTGTTGACAACCTAACATCCCTGCTCTTGAGGAACATTAATGTGGTCCCCTACCTAGGCCTTGCCAATCTATATTGAGCCTGAGGAACATTGATCATCTCATTCCAAGCAGATGATACCAGTCTTGTGATAGTCATGAGAGACACATGCTGGGCTGAGAATGTCTCCTAAACCAACAGCCGATGCTTGCTGGTAGGGCAGAGAACCCTGCACTTCTAACAAGTTTATCTAGCAAAGATTGACAGGTGTGATGGGATATGGGACGGAGAAGACTCATTGCAAACTAGTTGGGAACCTCAAAGAAGAATCATTGGTGAGCAATCTTAACACTTGTCTCCCGATAAAGAAGTTGGAGTGGAGCGAACTAAACAATTGAGGACAATCAACGGTTGGTGGGTGATGCTCCTAAGCCGACAAAGAGGATGTGATGATTCAAGATGAGGTTGAGATCTTGAAGGATTATTCACGTATGACATCTGAAGCTCTTGTCACGATCAAGCTACTGGTTGCCGCTGAGGATCTGGAGAAACGCAGGAGGAGAGGAGTTCCTCTTTAGGCGAAAATAGGTCGGTTTATCGACGAGCCCAGGACAGAGTTTCATACTCCAGATTTTGCGCAGTGTTCATGCTCCTCGCTCTAACTGAAGTTCTTCCTCAAGCGATATTTCAGATCTGCTGGTCCGATCCTGGGTGTGCCAGTAATGAAAGAGGCTCCCATAGCCTGATTTGGAGATCCTCAGAGTTTCTTGCAAGACACAGCCAGCAACGCCTCGAAGAAGAACCAGGCAAGCGCAGCGTTGGGTTTCAGCATTATAAGACGGATGGTTTGATGCAGCAGACGTGCCTCTCCTCTTTTTCTGACATCGCCAGAAAGGAATTAGATAAACTCTTGATTGGCGAAAGACAGACACGGACCTGGTTGACTTGTGATGAGCAAGTTGGTACAAATCCTGCATTGGCAACGTGAGTTTGTTGGGAGCTAGATGACAACGAAGACAACATTATGAGCGCAAATTGACTGCCATTAAAGACGGAAAGAAGCGAGTCCTGGCAGATTTATCATTGAGCACTCAAGGAAGCCGCGCTAAAGCACCTGAAGTCACCCAAAAGATGCGTAACTTTGTTAAAAATCATGGTGTGCATGCTCATAAAGGTACTATCACTATGAAAGCTTCAAGCAGTCGAACACATTTGATTGGACTAATACAGAATATCTAGCAGATGTCTTAAGGAGGGATCGTTTTTTGAGTGCTCATATATCTATTTCGCGACCCAAACCTGCTAACTGAGCCTCCTATCTAAAACGACAGACGGTTTGAACGCGCTTCTTCACAGCCTTTTAAACTGTTCTTACTGCTACCAAACACACAACCTGCTGGCTGATCAATGATTCCTGCTTGGTGTAGTATTTTCATCCTCTGGTTCAGCTCCTCATTTATCCTGCTTCTGTGCTCCCAACTCCTGCTGGTGAGTATATTGGTGTTCCTGACCCACTATTTCTATTATCACACAATGATTCGGCTGGTTCATGAACCAAGGCGAGTGGTTTCACGCATTTGCAGATATCTACATGGAAGTTCTTCCCCGTCACCTTCATCTACTGATCACATACCAATTGATGTCTTTTTGAACCACATCAGGAGTATTAATGAGTTTTTCTTGGCTCTATGATGAGGATGACAATAGTATTTCTCGCGTTGCTGCGCTGACCCTGACTCGGATGTATGAATTGCTTAGCTGAGATTCTCTTTTCGGTCAGTCTAGTCTCGTAATTGTTGAAAATTGTGGACGAAACTCACTGATGAGAGATTGTGAATCCAACGTAAGGAATGAACTGTTTCTGGATTATGCCACTTTTCCACCTCGATCCTCGCGTAAACACAATGGGGTCGAAGTGAGACCCTTTATGGAGATAAACCAATTAAGACTTCTTCATTCTGAGAGTGAGAGTGATGATGATATAGAGGACAATATATTCCCCCTATTATCCGGTATGTGAGCATTAAGATTGGGAAAATTGATCGTTGCCCGCTTCGTAACACTTAAAAATCATGTGTAGTTATCAGAAATCGACGGCCACAAGAACTTTTCCTACTGAAAGAGTTGCTCCCTCATGTTTATTCGTGAGATCTTCCTTCTTTTAAACTCGACTGGATGAATTCGTATATTTCGCTGAACACCAATGTGATGGTGTGGTTTGGACCTTTAAAATGTCAATTCTTTGTGTCAGTCGCCTGTCATTCTGAATGATGTGGAAGATTTTTGTGAACAGACGGTACAAGATGAAATGAGTTTTGTAAGCAGCTGGAAGTTGTAATCCCATAGCTTCTGTTCTGTCTTGGACTTAACAAAATGGAAAACTGTGTATATGATTGTGGGAAATGTTCTATCCTATCCGGGCTACACTACTTGAACGGATGTTACGCCACAGGCTCACAGTTCTACCCTCATACTGTCGGGATGTTGTTGTTGCTGGAAATGTTATTCAGAACTGTTTTCAAGCTGGCTTAATCACGAGGAATCCTATGATGCTGCATCTGCACCTCTGTAATTTCGTGTCATAGTTATGTTTTGTTTTCCATATTGGTTAAAAAAAATGTGTGTTATTCTAGTTTCTAATGATTAAATACATTATTATTTGTAGTAAAGTGTAGTATAGTCTTTGTGTTAGTGCTTGCACTCTGACTATGACACGACAAATGGTTTTTTCCAGCTCCACCATTAGCATCAGCCAAGAAAAGAGTCTGAGGCTCCACCATTGCAAACGTCTTTTGGTGTGTAACTCAAATCCGTTGATAACTGAAAGGGATTTGCTAAAAATCCTATGGCCTTCACTCACCAAGTTCTTAGTAACAAAGAGTGGCTAGTCCAAGAGGGACGCTCTTTAGGTAAAGACCTTCTCAAATCCGTTGAAGGTTGCCAGGATTACCCAAAACTGATGGTTAATCACTTACCATATTCTTTGGATGAAAAGTGCTAGTCCAATGCAAACGCTCTGGTAAAAGACCTTCTCAAATCCGATTATAGTTGACGAATTTACTCAAAATTGTATGATATCAGCGACTCAAACCAAATACTCTGTTATGAAGAGGTTGGCTAGTCCTGAGCAAACGATACATAAAGACTTTCTCAAATCCCGTTGTAAGCTGAACGTTTGTGCAATAACTGGTTAGGTATTCAATTCACCCTTGAGATCACGTCTGAAAATTGACTAGGTTGTTGTAACAGACAGGTGTGTTTGTTATCACCAAAGTAAGCACCACCCAATAGTGAGTACGTACTTGGTAAAGGCTATCAAATCTACTTATGTTGCCTGCAAAGAATGGAATTGCTGCTTTGAGAGTTGCTTAGCCTCAGAACACAGTTGATTCTGCTGTTTCAATCTGGAGTTTTTTCATGCTGTTTTCATTTGATGCTGCTAGTGCTTCTCTAGTTTCGCTGCTTGTGTTTTGCTGCTGCTGCAATACTTTTTCCTGCTAGCTTCTTCACGTCCTCTTGCTTCGAGAGATCGATCTTAGACAACTATTACAATCTTGTAATTAACAGAGTCAACAGGCCAAGTTTAGGAGATTGTTAGGACAAATTACAAACGACTTGTCGTTTCCTCTTCCTCTGCTGTTAAAAGATTATCGTTTCTGCTAATAGCATTAAGGTCCGTTCCTGCAGATAGTTTCAAGTAACATTCCTCCTGCTGATTATTTTCTGCTAATGTCATGTTCATCGTACCTGCAGACAGAGATAGAATCTGGTGTTTGTTATTTATAGACAATTAATTGGTAATTAAGGAGTTATATTTATATTCTTAGTATTATCTTCATTAATATAGGCATAATTAAATTAGGAAGAGATTGAAATTGAGGTATATCTCTTACGAGATTTAGTTTTCATGTTGACCAATTTAAGGGTTCCTTCTTTAAAAAAGAAAACTTTACATAGGTATTAAATCGATTAGAAAATTAAAAAAACAATTGGTTAGCAATAGAAAGATGCATATGAGGATCGTTGTTCATATAGTTAAGTTCTTCTTTATAGAATTGGTTTAGTTTCCTTCCGCCTAAACATTTGCTAGAGTCTCTGCACGTATGTGGTCTTGTGATTTACATATGTACCATACCAACCACAAAGGCTAAAGATCTATCTAGTACCAAGTCCTAACATATAGACATGCCCATGCAGTCAATCAGAGTAAAGGACGGTAGATATGAACTTACGCGTATTTCATTTTTTAAATCTACATAGAATTTTGTTTACCTTTTATAAATCAATCGATAGACAACGTATATGAGTTTATAGAATCTAATTTGCTGATTCATTAGCAGGCAAAGATGAAAAATGCGGTTTGAAGTTGATTTTGATCTCGCGCATAACCCCTCGTCTACTTGCTGTCTTCTATAATATCATGCAATTAATTATGGTTCACACTCCAATCATGCATGGAATCATAGTAAGTCGTAGGTGGTGGTAACTTGTGCTCATTTAATTAAAAATGTGTCTACTCGAATAATTTTTAGCTATGCTGCATATTGTTTAACCCTACAAAATCTAATTAAAAAAATATTCCCCAAAACCCCCTTAGATCTGCTAAGCTACTCTATGTGGTGAACCATGAAAGTGATTTTTCATGTTTTTTATTAATGAAAACATTGCATCTTTAATTTGCAAGACACAATGGATATCCTTCTTATATGAGTTATACATAATAAAAGCTAGCAACAATAGTCACTTAACGACAGCATCTACATAGCAATGTGGCAAAATCGCTAAAAGACTCAAAATGATTATATTCACGAAACTACTACTATGAGATCATCGCTTGATCATAAAATTAAAAATAGAAGAATAATTTATGAGATTCATAATAATTAACTACATTACATAGAATATAATAATGATGCATTGGTATTATTTTGTTTATACCTTCATGAGACAGTGCAAAAATATTTTTGTCATGGTGGTTGGTTGTCACTATAAGTAACGACTTGTTAGTAGTTACTCGTGAAATTCTAATATTGTTTAACAACTACTGATGCAAATGTATAGTAACATATGATGGATAAAATGGTATTTTGTAGTACAATTTGGTATAAAAATAAGTCATTTATGATATACGATTGGAGTTAATTGTAACAGGTAGTTTAAACAACAATCTCGACCGCTCCGAAGAAAGAAGCCCCGCTTATATCAGTTGTAATATTGCGAATTTGCCTAGTGAATTTCCCCTCATCTCAACTTTCGCAGAGAACCTGTGCCTTTTGTTTTTCTGCCAATGTAAGTCTTACAATTGATCAAGATATATTAGTCTCTGTCTCTTAAATATTGAATAATGTCATTTGCGATATATTAGTTCGAAATTTACATTTGCACATTCGAATTGATCAAGATATATTAGTCTTTGTCTCTATAACAGCTTCAAATTTTACATTTGCATATTCTAATTGATCAACATATATTAGTGTCTCTATAACAGCTTCAGTGTGCATTTTGTTACATTTTATGGTTTTACAAAACCAAATAGAAATTCCAAAACTATGGATGTATAATATATATTAATCAACTCGCGAAACAATAAGCCCCGCAGCAACGCGCGGGCCATCTTGCTTGTTAACTTTTCAAAACACATCGATAACCTACTTTTTTTTATTATTTTAACCCAACATACTTTTATTTTGTGACCTTCGCATTATGAATAAAAGTAGAGTAGTAGTATCAAATTACGAAAGTCGTAAAAGAGTTGCATTGACCAACACATCATCTAGGTTAGTTCATATTTGTAAATTTCTAAAAAGCCTAAGGACCAAATCTAAAGTTTAGTAACCCTTGCTATAAACACAATGGGAAAATTGACTCTATTAGTTCTTTACTTTTAACTTTTTCCTAATCTAAGTACTCTATAATTTTACACTATAAACAAGTCACTAAACTTACAAGTATTTCTTAATTTCTTTACCAGGCTTTTTTAGTTTTAAGGTCAATTACATAAATCGTCCTTATGGTTAACTCTAAATTACGGAAATCGTCCGTTTTATACTTTTTCGTCCTTTTTATGAGTTTTCGTCCGTTTTTATACTTTTCCGTTAGTTTTATTCGTTTTTGTCCGTTTTTTATTCGATTTTGTGCGTCTTCAAATGTTTTTGTTCGTTTTTATCCGTTTTCGTCTGTTTTTATTTGTTTTGTACGTATATTTGAAAAACATGTGTTTTAAAAATAACAAGCAATCTTTTTTTACTTTTCTCATAATAACATGAGTATGCAGCAACATTTTACCTAC
>BQNB010075487.1:5397-27516 GCA_026074375.1 Tanacetum coccineum
CAAAAATTTTCGCATGGAAGTAGCATCTCTTTTCCCACTTTAACTGCGGACAACGCAGTGGTGGAGCCACTTACCATCGAGATAAATGCAGCGGGTCACGACATCCACCGCATGTACATTGATGGGGGAGCATCTGCAGACATACTGTACGAACATTGCTTCCAAAGACTGCGCCCTGAAATAAAAAGTCAGTTAAACCCGGCCACGACATCGTTGACTATAGGGAAACTACGATTACCGGTTATGGTTGGCAATAAGGAACACTCCACAACAGCCTGGATGAATTTCATGGTGATCAGATCCCCATCGCCATACAATGGCATTATTGGAAGACCAGGGATCTCAGCGATACGCGCGGTCCCATCCACGGCCCACGGGATGCTAAAATTCCCCGTCGACGGCGGAATTGTCACCATCTACAACACCGCCGCACCTCCTAAAGAATGCAACACAGTCACATGTGACGTAACGCAGACTCAGAGGCAGCACGCAACCAAAGTGACAAACTTGAAGGTCGCAATTCATCCCGATTACCCGAAGCAAGAGGTATCGATAGGGGGGTCGCTGTCTGATATGGGTAGGGCGGCTGTGTGCGCACTCTTGCAAAGAAACCTCGATATCTTTGCATGGGAACCAAAACACATGTTTTTCATTTTTAGGGAAGTGCTCACTGGGTATATGCGTAATTATTTATATTTTTTTTAAAGACAAATGTTTTTCATTTTTGCAAGTACTACTTACATGTCGCGGTTTCTAGCTAACTCCGCGACACAATTCACTTTACATGCTTATTATGAATACCTATTTATGTCTCAATATTGTTGTTACATTATTCTGTGCCTACGCGGCGTGCATGCACCTAATAACCCCACGATGGGAAAAGGATGAGTAAACCTACTAAATGACTCGTTGAGTAAGAGGGTTGCAAACCCATCAACATTAGATCATGAATCCTTGTTAAACACCTTTCTCTCAAGACTTTGGAGTAAGTTTAAATGCGCATTTGTAACACCCCCAAAAATCAGGACAACGCAGCGGAATGGTAACATTGGGGTGCTACTTCAGGGCACCTTGATAATGGTATTCGCGGTACGCAGCATGTAATTTAATTGTCAACCCATACATATAAACTTAGCATATTTTGCAGTCGTGAACTTTGTAATGACTATATTCCCAACAATTTGACAAATGGCACATCACAAACAAGTCTTTCATGCAAAGGCAACTAATTGTGCACAAACATATTGTCAACTTTTATAACTAATATTGTGTGCGTACAATCGCACAAGTCACAATAACAAATGACCCATACTATGGGTCCAAAAGGATAGCTTTTACACAAGAACCACGAGTTTAATTATTCAAAATTTACCTGATATCACCAAAAAAACGATAAGTTTAAGAAGGAAGAAATACCTAGATGCTATGACAACGGACTTTGCTTATGACCCTGCCAACTTGGTATTGCTGCATCTCCAGCCTCTCAAGCTTCCCCAGGAGTTCCTATTCATTAGGTAGCACAGTCGCCACACATGAGGGCAATCCATCCGGACGGGGGATGTGGCGCCTGCACCAACCGCATAATATTTCTCATTACACTTCACACCCTTCTTCTTAGCAAGCCTTATGAGTCGGGCCTCTAAGATTCCTTAACGGAATCTCCCTCTCAAGTGAAAAAGGATTAAGGATGTCACCCGGACGGGAAAAGATAGGAACATGCAGTTGCGCCACATCCGGCTTGAGAAAGTAATCAGGCTGGCCCTCAGCGCCCTCGGAGGCATGCCCTTGACCATAGTACCCCGCCATTATAACATCTATGGGTAAATTCCCCCATGGTCAAGATACAGTTGTGCAATATGAGGTTGCATCAACTGTTTCATCACCTCCATCGCAGCAACAGGCTCCTATAGCTTTGTCTTTCCCGGGTACCTGTGCGGCAGGCACTATCAGCATACCTCTTTCATGAAGTTACACTCCACCGCTTCCGCCTTACCACGTGCCAATGCAAACTTCACAACATCCCCAAAGGACTGCTTGACCTCCTGAGATTCCAAAGTGCTCATGGCAGCAAGCCAGCCCAGGGCTATGAGGCCACCCTGCGCTCAGCAATGGAGACAATCATTGAGGATAAAAAGCTCTCATCATAATAATACTGAGTTTGCGTAACTTCTCCTCCTGCTTCTCCAACAGCCCCTCCACTTTCTGGCGAAAATCATCCAGCCCTGCAAAATGATTGTTCTTACCCCCCTCCAAATACTTCACAGCCCAGTGACAACTCGCCTTGTACTCTGCAGCATCCGCGCGCTCTTGCTCTACCTTGACAAGCAGTGCCATTTTTTCCTCGGCAAGGTTCTGTGCATAAGACCTCGAAGACTCTGCCTCAGCCTGCGCATCTGCCAATTGTGTCTTCAGCAGCAGGATCTCTTTTTTTTTTAGTCTTATGTATACTTGGCTGCTTTCAATAGAAAACCTTGCTCTCAGATGCGCCGACGAGCGCGGCTTGCTGCGCAGTGACCATATCAAACTCCTCCATAAGCTGATCCACTGGCATACCCTCGAAGGCCTTGGGACCAGTCTGGGGTGGGGACTGTGCAGCATGCGTCACCGGCGCAGAGGAATCACTAGTAGCCTCGACACTGCAAACAACCAATCGACAACGAGGATTACACATTACGTTATCGTGATTGCGTATCATCAACACTATTATTGGACGGAAATGGAAGCTCAAAATTACTTACTTGGGGGGAGGAGTCTCGGTCACCTCTTTGGCAGCAAGCGTGGGTGACGCATCCGGGGTTTCCTCCTCAGTCGATGTACTCAAACCTAGACTGAGATGACGCACCCTCTTTGACGGGCCCGCGCCATCATCACCGGTAGCCCTCTTGCGTTTCAACCCAGAATCCACTTCTGCGACATCAGCATCTTCTGAAGAGCCAATGCTTGTTGCGTCTGGCCTGGGGGGCTCCACAGTTACACTTGGCACACTGCGCAGGGGTGTGGGTGCTAACACATCAGTACTCTCAACTTCCGGTTGCTCCAGCACGAGTTCCATTGTGCGCCCTGCGGTACTTTCCAACAGCGGCTCCTCACCATCTCTTAAAGGGCGCACCCCCTCGGTCACCTGCTTGGGCTTACTCAAATGCACCACGCTAAACAAATCCATCTCTGCGCCACACAAAGAGAAAACACAAAACAAATGGTTACATAAGCTTAATTAAGAAAGAGCGCTTACACTACTAAATGAGGGAGAAGGAAGGACAAGCACCCACCCCGGCCGTCATCGCCTATAAACGTCGGCACTTCCTCGGGGCTTTGGAAATAATTACGACTAATACCCATGTGGCATAGAAAGGCCTCCGAGTATGCGTTGATAGGGATACGGTTCTCATTTATAAGTTCCGCATCCTCCATACTATACGACCCGGGGGGTGGGCGCTCATCCCTCGGCAATAACCCCTGAGTATAGAAGGCGAAGTTCCAAGGAACCAACGCATCATCTACCCAGAAGAACATCTCCCTCCAACGCCTCAGCGCATCTAATTTTTCTGCCCAAAATTTTTTTCGGTGTAACACTGCAAAACGCCCGGTCGGCGCTTGAAAATGATGACCCACCGTACCGTTTGAATCAACAGGTATGTAAAAGTCGCGGTAACAAATGAACTGTGGTATTTAATGGGGCCAAGAGGGTCGGCAATTAACCTCGAAATTGGACCATTTTTTTTGCCCGCACCTATGGCAGTGCAATTGGAAATATGAAGACGATAGTGGTTCAAGATGTTGCACATAAATAAACGAAAAGGGGGCACACGTTTGATTGGCAAACTCAAAGAACGCGTGTGTATACCCCCAAACCCGTTCCCCAACGGGGAAAATCCGCTAAACTCGTCATAGTCCGCAAGCCGGCACTACCGGGCTGCAAGTGCGGATGGGATGTAATAACTCAATGTGAACTCACGAAGTTCCTCATCTGTATTTCCGATTTAAATCATAAGAGTTGAGCAACACCATGTTTTGTGAAGGCAAGGGTTTGGGGTGCGGCACGCGCTTATTACCTGTATCTGCACTTTGATGAATTATGGAAGCTTTATCAATGTTGGGGAAGAGTTTTTTTTTTAAGCTGTGGCAATAACATAAAAGAACGGCGATCCTTTATATAGGGCATGTTGTTACAGACACATCGAAACGATCCGATATGGAACACGTGTCCCCCACTTGTCATAATCTAGGGTAGGGGTACAACCTATGAGTCTGTGTTCTAGACTCCCTCTCACGAATTACGAAGCGCTCTTAGCAATTTAAGTTGACTGGATTCATTGTTTTGGGCGGAGACAATTTCTTGATTCTTCCTCGATACGCATCTGAATTTTGCCACACTTATTTGTATCTCTAGCATCCGTCGTGTCTTACCAAGCGCAACTATACTGGGGGACATGATGACGGTAATAGTCTACCATCGGGTCATGGAACCCGACCCACAGAAATACTATTTATAATACCTGGACCCATGACGGAATGGTCCCATAGCGAACACAATACATAGCTTCCAAGCCCAAACATAACAGCCTACAGATGAAGCCATAACATAAATGGTTCTAATCACGACAAGGATTAGGCCCATGAGTCCAAACTGGGCGCACGACGGGGGTGCGGCGGGGGGGGGGGTGGGGGGGGGGGGGGGGGCTGGGGGGGGGGGGGGGGGGGGGGGGGGGGTAGGGATAGTGGGTTTTGGTGGAAATGTGTGTGGAGTTTAATTTAAAGTTGGGAGGTGAGTTCAACCAGTTTTGTAGGGGTCTTGAACCTAAGTGGCCACCATCCCGCGATCCTGGTACTATATTTAACTTAACAGTTGGGTCCGGCCCGGCACAACTATCTGTGCTACTCAACTGTAAATATTTTAGGAGTGAGTTAAGATCAGGAGAGGTCCCACTAGTTATTAAACTACATGGTGGGGCCTCTTGGTTATTCACCTAATTAATGGGGACGAAGCCCGATTAGGGGTTGGTTAGAATATAAGGGACCATAGGCTCTCATCTAAGGTATGCTCTCACAACCCTAATCTTCTACTAAAACCCAAACCTAAACCGATTACTTACTCTCACGCCGGAGGATAATCGTGGGAGACAACACCACGTGTAAGGGCCTAACGGTGCTATTTTTGTTTCCTTTAGTGCGCATGGGGGGTGGGGGGGGGGGGGGGGAGGTCCCATACATCAAGACTCAATTGGTACAGGAACTGGAGCCTAACAGATCCGTATTACCCCTAATCCGGATCTAATCAAGGATCGTCCAACTTTTGTATCAACAAAAGAATTGTCGATGTTTGTATTCCAAGAACAATTAAAACTTTGTTTTCGAAAAACTCCCCTCCAAAAATAGTTCCTAATTGAAAAATTGTGTCTTTTTGAAAACATTAGAGGGCTGGAGTTTGAACACACAATTTTGAAAGATTATAATTGTCATCGACGAAATTCTTGAAAAATTGTGTTCAAGTTTATTGAAAAACCATATGAGTAGAGGACTTTTCTTCTAACGTTGAGGGAAAGCGCACTGAAACGTAACATCTATCCTTTTTCTGAGCTAAAAACATTGAATGTCTTGTAATAACAGCATCAAGACCGAGAAACATTTATTTCTCGTTGTTGAGGGATAAGATATAGAACCTTCCTTTATTTGAAGTCTCGGGGTATTTTACTGACACTTGGGCACATAGCATTTAGAAAATTAGAAATGACATGTTTTGAAACTATTTGCAACTCTCGCTCGAACTTCATTTACACACCCGTGTCAATGTTAATCGACATTTCTAAGTACGTAAATGTTATCGATTCCAAGAGACATGTCGAGAAGAATCTTTTTGTAAATTTTCTGATTTTCTGATTTTGTATTTATTTACCTGTTGTCCTCAGCATTGCTATATGATGGTGGAATAGTAATTCCAACTCTTGTCGTGATGTAGCTGTCTTGACTGCTAGAGGAACAACTTTTAGAACCAGCTTTGAACTTGACTATTCATTGCTGTGGTCTTGAATTCCGAGTTTTGAACGGTTATGATCAGAAGTCATTTGATGAAGAACGAGGCCTGAACTGATGTGAACAAACGTCATCTCCATGAAGATCGAGGCGTGATCTGCTGCGATCAAACGTCTTTTTGAACATTGAGGAACGGGGCCTGAAGTGTTATTTTCAGCAGACACCATTTGATGATCATCAGATCAAAATTCCTTGAAGTCCTGTTTTCTGAGATATCTTTCTTTTTCGCAACCAAACTCTGAGTCCTTCCTTTGTAGGATTGAACGATGTACCTGTACTTAAGAGAGTACCTGCACTGACATTAAAAGCTTGTTTGCTTTCACATTGGTTAGTGATATCTGCATTTGAACCATTTGGGGGTTCACTTTTAACCTTTGTTGTGCTAGAGGCGAATGTCTTTCCTGTTGGAACCCATCTAAGACAAACATTCTTGAGAATTCTACCCGTTGGTTGCCACCTAAGACAAGATCTAGGAGTTGTTGTTTTCACATGCACAGTGGTAGTCTTTTTGATTGAAAACGCATATCCTTTTGGGATCTGTCTTTTTGGTTTCGTTGCAACCCTTATTTGCTCTATGGGTTTGTTTTTGTTTGTTGTCTTATTGGATGGAACCTTAGCACACGAGTTGACTTCTTTTAGGAATTTTATTACACAAGCGTCATGATTGGCATTAAAGACACATTTCTGACACGTCGAGCAAACAAAATGTTTGGAGTCAAAAAAATTTCTAGGGATCCTAGAGTGTTCATGTGTCTTTTTCTTAGCTTCCTCTAGGTAGTGATTATGAACAATGTCATTTGAGCTATACCTAGATGAGCTTGGTGCAATCATGTGATGAGGTTTTGCAGGGGCAGATTCTCTTCCCTTAGGCAAATGATGTGTAGTGACTGGTTTTGACAAGTCGTTGTTCACATCAACTTGGGAGGCAAACCGTGGTTTTGAAATTCTAGGTCTTTCAGACTTAAACGCAGTCGGTTGTCTAACAACGGATTGGTTTTTGAGTGGTTGTCCAACCGGTTTTCCCAAGATTGATGGCTTTGCAAACTTAGTATTCACACTATTTCCTGTTAGTTTCCTTAACTCATTTTTTAATGCTGCAATTGCAAACCCCTTTTTCTGAATCTGAGCTAGTACATCAGCATTTTCATTAGACTTTTTGTTCAGTTGTGCCATTAAAGAGTCAAATTCCTGTGGGGGGGGGGGGGGGGGGGGGGGTTAGTGTGTGTATATAGTCGGCTATGGGTTGGGTGGGGGTTGTGGCGTGGTGTATAGGCGGCTGTGACCTTTTGATAGTGGAATCGAAAAAGATCGGTTGTATGGTAAGTGTGCTGGATTTCAAGGGGGCTCTTGGTAAGGTGCGTTTATGTAGCCGCTCATCTCTCTGCGAGTAATTTACCAGCATCTATGTGTCTCAATTCGATTGTGGTTGGGGGATGGGTTTGGCAAGTTACATCGATGTCATTTTTAACTTTGGCTTCATTACTTTTCTCTTTAAAAAATTGGCTCTGATACCAATTGTAGGTTCCCGATTATCACTTCATAACACGATTCAATCACGGATCGGAACTAGAAAATAAGAAAAGAGATAAAGATTTAGAGAGAGAGAGAAAAGAAGAGAGAGAGAGATGAGAGAAAAAGATATTTGTGAGAGATATTATTTGTGATTACTTAGATATTTTCTTATGAAAATATCTATATATCAATCCCACGACGGCGTGGGATATGTGTAACTGAGGACGCCTGTGGCTCGGTTTTGCTTGGGGATGTAAGAGGGGCCCGGAAACATATGACGAAGTGAAGGGTGGATCATGGGGGTAGTGGACGTATCGCGGCCCGCATGTGCCTGAATTAGGTGTGCTTGTCGCTGGGTTGGGAGCAGACGAGGGGGTTGAAGTCTAGATGTAGGTAAAGACCGTGTGGGGCAGAGGTGGTCTGGGGAGTCCAGGAGCTTGTTTAAGAGGATGGAGGGGGTGCCGGAGGGGGGGCGGAGGTGCGCGTTAATGTGGAGAGGGGGCGGGGGTGGATGGCTTGGGTCGAGGAAGAGAGGTTGTGAGGAGGGTAGCATAGCGGGTGGCGAGTGTGACACATAATTAATAACGTGGATCATGAGTCTACGTTCTCTTCAACTAAGCACCCGCCACTTGGGTTAACGACGTAATTTGATAAGAACGTACTATTCAGAATTCTAACTCGCAAATCACAGCAACATATACCTTATATTTATAATTTTAGCGAGCGAGCACGAGCCAACGAAGATACCTAAAAAAAGTTATCATCTCCTAGAATTACAAGGCGAAAATATATGTTACAGGCCAAACGCGATTAACAACACAATCTCAACGTCCACGACAAAATAGAGCTCCATCGTGAGAGGACTCCTCGGCTGAGAGGAAGAACGAGAGTCACACTTCCTTGTACATCTATAAGCGTCTGCGTATACACATATAAGGCTAAAAACACAAATAACTCAAGGAGGTGTATTGTGAGCATGACAGCGGCACCTTACAAAGTTTTCCATTACACAGAATAAATCATATGGAGTTCTAGCGTTTTAGTTGTCTCTATCATGAAAACAAAGTGCCATGTTACTATACAGGTAGCGATATATGCTCTGTATGCTTCGAGACACACCAAAAGAGACACGTCCAGACAGTCTTATCACAGTGCATAAACACACAGATGTACAACTAGACCATCGAAACTGAAATCCAAATGAGACACACTCTATGACATTTCACTTTGCTTATAAGTCTTAGCACACGCAGGTATGTTTATTCAGCACACCTATCACAGATCTCTATCACAGCACTATTCTACTGAAGACAACGTCTTAGTTGTTTATCTGAAGTGCATAGTACTTTACCGATATATCTTATTGACTCACATAGCTATCATCTATTATGAGTACAACTGATTACAGGCAACTTTAAGAAGCGTCTACAACATACAGACTGAACTGAGACACAAGACCAATTACATTCTAGTATACTTGTATTATCGAGATGGTTTTCACATAAATCTATAAAGCTCTAAATTACAATAAGCTTTTTAATATCAGACGTCTCACATTATATATATTTGGCGACTACTGATCATGTTATACCTATAATATTATATCTCTATACTTTATTAATCAATTTAGTACAAAAACATCTCATAGTAGCATAATAATACAAGTCTATCTATTGCGACATTGATATATATATATATATTAAGTGAATACAAATAGCAACTTATCCTCATTTAGGTTCCGTAACACATATTCATAAACCTTTCGATCATAAATACTTCTCTATCCACAACCTCAAACTCCAAAATCTAAGTTCCACTCAAAGATTAGAGCATAGATACCAGTAACCACAAAATATGACAACTACAGATCAAAGTAAAAAATATAGTAACAACTATATATATAAATAAACAGACAACTATAAGTTAATCGTATATGATTACTTACAGACACATATAATTAGAAGGTAAGCGAATATATTAGGTTGAGAAACTTCCACATACACAACACCTACATCGAATCAAGCAGATCGACACGCAAAACAAACTAGCGTTTCACAACAGCTACAACAACTCCGAGCACACCCCGAATGCATGTCTAGTAAAGAAAGAAGTGAGCAAACTTCTCCAAAACATATTATGAATAAATCACACTACGTCTTTCAGAAGTTTAAGAGTTTTCATTAAGGAGCCACAGAGCATTTGAGTGTTGCGAGTATCTTCTACAAATCATGTGGCACATCTGGGAAAAGCTCATGTCCTGTCAGAAATCATGGGCAATTCTAACGCAGCCTAGAACACAACATCTGTCACCATATAGTGTAGTGAAAGACACACACAGTATTCTCTTCTACAAATCGCATCCGGCCCGCTCTAGTAAGCCGACACTCTAGCACGTGCCTAGCTGTCTACAGCGACATTTCAAGTAATCCATTTAGTGGTGTTTCGTGACGATCTTCTTAGGTACAAATAGATGCACTCTGACGGATGGACATATTCAGTCAGTATTGCTCTGTTATGACACCTCTTACTAGTCAAATTAAACATTTTTAATGAAGATGAAGCAAACACTCATCCCTACGACCCCTAGATTGTGATGACAAACACGTGAGTACTCTTAGGATCACCTACACTACATACAGACCATATCCAAGAGGAGTACCCACGTCGGATTTCACTTCATTATTAATCAGAGGTCAACGAGCTAAATAATATGTATTTAGGTATTATTGATCAGTCAGTTATACTTTTATATGAATTTCATTCACAGAGGCCGTCTGTGATACTTTAGTCTGATTACATCTAGAATGGTTATGTTAAATAGGGGGCTATCTTCTTTTATCTACATTCCAATCGCTTCTCTTCTTGCTACTCATATCAAGAAATATAACTTGACAGGAAACATTTCACATATATGACTTTAGTGACGTTGTAGACAGTTTGGTTAACCGGTATTTTTTTGAGAGTCCAGTTTATTATGCGCCTTGATCGTGACTTTTCGGTGACTTGTCTGCGTATTTATATTTTATCATGAGAGTTTTGGGTATTGATTTGAGTGTATCTCTCATCTATTGTTCAGAATACGATTTTAGGTATGAGTACGTTACTTGTATAGTTGTGTACATGTTGTATAATAACTATTTCTATTGTCTGATCTTATCGTGTCTCATTATTGATTTTGATATAACGTTGTTTTTTGGCGTATATTGGTCTAATCAGATCAATTGACCTGTGACTATAACAAATCAACTCTATTACAGATTAAACTATGTATAAGATTTAAGTATTCTGGGGCATGTCATTTATGATATCATACAGATGTGATACTCATTAAAAGTTGGAACGTCTAAGGACAGTATGTGGGTACTTTTTGACTAGTACTAATTAGGTTACACATTACTGTGAAGGGTCTTAGTTTAGTCTTTTATCACGTTGTTGAATTAGTTTTAGATTTCGGAACAAATAGGAACGATTATTTATTTACGGAATCTTTCGTCTATGTGTTTTATTGTTATTTATGTAGGAGGCAGACAGAACAGGATTGTGAGGGATTATGGGGTGGTTGGTTGTCTAAATATCTATTAGACAGTATACTAGAGTGTGTATTGTATGTAACAGTTTGTATTTGTATGAATTTTTATGTGATAGTGGTGGTGTTGAAGTATTAGATGGATTGTGGATGTATTATAAGGAGGGTTTTACTGTTAGTTTATGTGTTCAATTTTTGTGTTTTGGATTGGTATTTATTGAGTGTAGGAGGGGGGGATGGTTAAGAGGGTGTAAATGTTGTTTGTTTTTAGTATTGTAATGGGTGATGGTTGTTTATTTGTTTAAATTGAGAGGGTGAATGAATTTGATTTGTGAGTATATTATATTGATGTTTTTATTTATAATAGGAGTGATTGGTAATTTAGTGTTTAGTAGATTTGATTATTTATAGTATGTGGGTTTATGTGTGGTTATAGAGGTGATGTGGTTGATTATTTGGATTGGTATGGGTAATTTTTTGGATGTGAATGGGGTGATATTGAGGGGGGTGATGTGTTGTTGTTGATTGGAAAATTAATTGTGAGGTGGGGTGGGGGGAGAATTGATTGGTGGTTTTATTAGTATTAGGGGGTTGTATGTTTTGATAGATGTGGTTGGGGATTGTTAGATTGGTTTTTGGAGTTGTAGAGGGGGTTGTTAGGGGGATATTGTTGGGGGTGATGATCGTGTAGGTGTATGTTGTGGAAGTTTGTGTGTGTGTAGGTGTTATAGTATGGAGATTGTATATTTGGGGATAGTGGTGGGGGTGGTATGAGGTGGATGGTGGTTTTGGTATGAATAAGTGGATTGTGTTTTATTAAAGATGTGGGTTTGTTTGTGTGATAGGGGGTTAGAGGTTTTTAGGTGTAAAGTTTATTTAGAAATATACCCCGAATGGCTAGGATGGGTTGGCCTATTGCATCATTAGTCCAAGGGGGGGGGGGGGGGGGGTGACGACTTTCTTCAATATCACAATCACTTTGTAATTTTGATTAAATTATGTTTATTGACCCGTTTCTGCATTGTAAGGAGGGCTTCTTTCTTTAGACCCTTTATCCATACATTTCTTTTTCATTCTTCAACCCCTTCAATGCTTACCAAGACGTCATTACTAACACCTTGTTGTGATTGTTCCAGTGTTAGCTCAATCTTAGTCTGCATTTTTCCCGTATACACATTCTTCTCCAATCATACCTAAGGACTGCTATTTCTAACTATGGAGTGTCCTTGGGTAGATCCCTCCGGTTCTGGTTGGATCGAGGACTATTCCTCACCTTAACCTCCTTATGACTTCAGAATCGTCGTAAAATAAATAGGTTGTTGGAATAGAGATCGAACGCATAGAACACCATATTACTTACATTCTTATATTTTCAAATACCCCCCTACACCATTGCTCGAGATTCGAAATTGTTTAGCACAGAAGGAAAGAGTTATCACTTAGAAGCCTTAAGAGCACATTCGTTATAACGTATTTTAAGTCACATTTCCTCCCCTTATTTTTTAGAATTATAAAACACTTAGTATTTGAAATAACCATTGATTAAAAATTTTACATGAAAAATTCATGGGGAAAAAATATACTACGATATTTGCATGAATTTAAATTTCCGGATTGCTCCCCTTCAGATAGTAATAAGTAGATAACCAATATTTATTAAAACTGACCTTGAATGAAAAATTGATATGACACCACAAAATGTTACAGACGGAGTGAGAATGCTTAGTTGAACAATGTATATTATTAATTGACATTAAGTTCCCATTTTTAATTTTACCAAATGTGTTTGGACACATAAAATAGACATGATGAGATTATCCAACACATTAAAAGGCTTTGTTTCTAAAAGCTCCCCCCAGAAATGATTTTTTATTTTTATTTTTTTTTTTTTTTACATAAAATGAGCAATCTACTACTACAATTCTTTGAAAATTATTCGAGGAGTGAATGTTGAACATCATTATTACAAATACCCACTTTTTATGAAAAATACACAATTATATTGTATACAATTTTGATCATTAAAAGTTTTTTTTGAAAATTTGTGTTCAAGCGATTTTAAAAACATGATTAGTAGACTTCTCTTCTATTTAGAGAGTAAAGCGCACTGAAAGCGTCACTTCCCATTACATTCATGGACCGAGTTATGTACTAAAAAGTACAATAAGTCAAAGAGAAAAATTTAGAAATGACATGTTTTGAAAGCATTGAAACTCTTGTTCGAACATTCATTTACACGCCGTGACGAATGTAAATCAACATTCCTAGGTACGTAAATGTTATCGATTCCAAGAGACATGTCGAGAAGATTCTTTTTGGTATTTTTGAAAATTTTCTTATTTTATATTTTGTTTTTATATGTTTTATATATTTATATTTTCATTATTTGTTTGTATTATTATTTTGGTTTAATTTTTCAAAATATTTATAAATCCAAATAAAGAAGAAAATCAAAAATAATACAAATCGACAGTTTCATTAGTAGTGACAGTTGTAGCTAGAGTTGAAGTAGGATGAAGTTAATCCAGCTGTTGTTGACGTTTCATTATGATGCAGTCAGATAGTAGTGACACGAAGTAATTAAAACAACTTGATTTTCTCCATTGAAATATTCGTCGAACAAAGGACCGAATAGCAAATCTAGCTTATTTGACGTTGTTACTGTCTCAGCTGCTTGATGAACTTCTGTTGACATTGTGGTACGAGGCTTGAACCATTTTGTTCAAACATCGTTTTTCTGTATCATCATCTATGAATCCACTTTGACAATGGTTTCTGAGATATCAGCCTTTTCAGCAACCATACTCTGAGATTTTCCTTGTTGACATTACATAAAGGATTTTTTGTTTTTTTTTTTTTTATTGTACAGTGAACTTAAATCAAGACTTTGTTCTTCTGAACATTGATTAGATTTACCTGTTCTTACATCCAGAGTTTGTTTTGCATTCATAGAATTAGGCTATCTACATTTGAACCATGTGGAGGTTTTACTGTCAACTTTGCTCGTGCAAAAGAGTCGAATAATTATCCTGTAGGAATCCACTTTAGACCAACATAAGAAAAATAAAAAAATAAAGATAAAAAAAGATTTGAAAATCTACCCTGGGTTTTTCCACCTCAGATCAGATCTAGGAGATGTTTTTCTCATACAGCGGAAAGTCATATTAGAGAAAACATAGAGTCCTAGTAAAGATCGTCCTACCAGTATCTGATATGACTCTTTTTGATCACGGGTTTGTTATTGTTTGTGGTCTTACTGATTGAGTCTTTAGCACTTGAATTGTACTTCCTTCAATAGTTTAGTTATACAAGCATCATGATTTGCATTAAAGACACACTTATTACATGTAGAACAAACAAAGTTTTTAGAATCTAAAAAAGAACTAGAACTCTTAGATTGATCTGCTTTGGGCACAATCGTTATCGTAACGCGACTACTCTTAGATATAGAAACTCTAATAGTTTGATTGTGCTCCTAGGTTTGGTTTTGTTTATCATCAGTAGTGTTTGAGAATTCTCGCAGAAGTAGGCACACTAGTTTGTTGAGTTCCTATCTCTTTCTTGTATCTTTTTCTTAGCTACATCTAGATAGTGATTATGAACCATGTCCATTTGAACTAAATCTTGGCAGTGGCTTAGAACTATTCTAGACAAGCTATATGTAATCCAGGTGATCAGGTTTTTGGAAAGGTGGATACTGTTTTTCTAGGCAATAATGTGAGTGGACTGGTTTTGACAAATTCTTAATTCACATCAACTTGAGAGGCAAACCGTGTTGTGACATTTGACCCTTCAGATGTAATCGCATTCGGTTGTCTAAACAACTGATTGGTTTTCTTAGTGATGGAAACACGTTTCCCAAGACTGAAAGTTTTATCAAACTTAGTATCTACACTATTTCCTTTTATGCTTCCTTAAGTCATTTTTTAAAGCAGCAATTGCAAAAACCTTTTCCTGAACTGAGCTTTTAATTCAGCATTATTAGCAAGCAAAGATGTTGTCTGTTCTCTAGTCTTAGATCTCGTGATTTTAATAGAATCATACAAATCTTTGTAATGCTGTTTCAAAGTCTCATTTTCCTTACATAATGTAGCCACACTAAATGTTCTAATTCGATGTTCATTGTTTCAAGTACTACAATTTCCTTTTCAATCTTTGATTTATTAATTGTTTCATTAAATTTGACCATGTTGCCCTGATTTTTAAATTTGTGATTTTGATATTTAGCTCGAGAGCAATGCATGTGCTTCTATTCTTGAAAAATCTTTGTGAAATTGGCAACTGCTCTGAGCAAATATTTCAACTCGAGTGATTGTTTTGAGTATCAGTTGTCAATCAGCATAGTAATTTTAACTTGACAATGTTTTCAGGATACTGGTCAACCCTACCTTCAACAATGATTTTAGGTTGCTCAGTATGCTGTTGTCCTATAGCAAAGATATTGCATTCAGCAGTCAATTTACCGCAGCCATTAGCTTCTTCGACATAAATGGGTCTGATATCTGCAACATCCATCACTGTACATTCCCTGACCTGTTGCTGTCATCTTGCACTGTTGAGTCTGTCCTAATGCTTTCTGTGTCAACCAAATCAGCATCCAATGCTTTATCCGTATCAATCTTACTCTCTTGCGTCTGCATCTGTCTTTTATTCACCTTTCTTCCATAATGTGTTTGATGACATGTTCTTTCAGCAACGGACTTCTTAACATTACCCAGGTGTTGGAGTAGTGTATCTCTGAAGTGTTGAACCGCGAGTCCAGTGTATTCAACAAAGTACGTGTCTGTCATTTGACTGTCATAATCCAATGTAAACTTTGAATCAATAAACTTCTGGAACTGGTTGTTTACCACCTAAAAGGCTGTCATGGATCCATCTTCTTAAAATTTATCTTTGTCAAGTTGCTTTTGTAGTTGATCTACGTTGAGTAGCATTGTTCTTGTGAAAGTATCAACATCTTGACCAAAGATTGACATGAATGCCCGTCCGAATCCATGTTCGATGCGAGTGCCTTTTAAGTCATCTTTTGAAAGAACTTGAAGGTGTGAATGAAGAGATCGAAAATATGCCATGGCAATCTTCGTATTGCTTTTGACATCTGTATTTGAATGCATGCACATCTTTTGTTACAAAAATTAAGCTGGCAATCCTTTACTCATTTGCTGGATGCAGTCTCTAAATACTGTCTTCTTTCCTCAGAACAAGTTTAGTATGACAACTTAATCAACTTTCAATGAATCACCATTCAATGCTAGAAATTGAATATTTGAATGATCTCATGTGTTTGCATCATTATCGTTTGGTTTCAACAATTATGGAGTTCGTTGTTGATGAAGAATCATCTCAAGCATGTATTTTCCCGAGGGAATCCCAATTGTTAAAGACAATTGCATCGTAAATGATAGAGCACATATCTTGTATAATTCAGCATACGCGCTTTAATTCTAATTGATAGCATTTTCAATGTTGTTTACGTTAGTTTTGTCAAAGTAGTCTTGCAATCAGTCTAAGAAATTATTTCTTTGGTAAGATGATTTTCTAGTAAATCCAAGTCTTGAGAGAATGTTCTCTTGAAGATAGGCATGTTACCAAAATCTTGTAAAGTTTCTATGAGAAACTTGATTGTGGACTAGCATTGCTCGGAAGGACTGTTCATGCATTAATTCTCTTGAAAGTTGTGTCCTACTCTTGAACTTAGAAATTGACAGAAGAAACTGATCATATCTGAAGAACACTTGATGTTTGAGTTTTCAAATTGATAATTTGAAATTTGACATTTTGAATGATGTTGTGTAAATGGAATCGATCTTAAGTATGTAAGTGATTGATTGTGGTTTTAAATGAATTAACGTTCGCCCCCGTGCCCCGGATTTACAGATCTATGATTAGACCGAGAAATAGAATTCTTTCGCGGGATTTTACTAAATCAAGAAGAAACCGTGAATAAATAATTAGTTGACGTTTCAAGTATGATTAAGTTGATTGTTGGTTTGATTGGTTGTATGTTAAGTCCAAATGAAGTTTATAAGTCCTTGAAGATAGTCCTTGAGGTTTGTCCAAAATTGTGAAGTCTAAAAGAATGTGATACAACGGCAGTGTACAAGACAAAACGCAATGTTTTAGCACAACGCAGTTACAAGACAAAACGCAACAATAGTTGGTCGGACAAAACGCAACACACTTGTGTAAAGACAAAACGCAGTCAATACAAAACGCAAGATTTCCGAGACAAAACGCAGTCTTTACTAAACGCAAGAGTTCCGAGACAAAACGCAATGAAATCTTGAGACAAAACGCAATGTTTCTAGGCAAAACGCAATATTTGTTGCGACTTGGGTAGCATAACATTTGTACTTGCTTGCAAAAGGGTCTTCAATAAGCAAAACGCAACTATGAGGCAAGTCGAAGGAGGCAAATCGCAATGAAGAAGCAAAACGCAATCAAGAACACCCTTTCAGTTAGACAAAACGTAGCCAAGAAAAAATCATCAAACTTTCTTGAAAGCCATGAAATGATGTTAAAACCACCTAGTAATGATGCAAGGGATAGTTCTAAGCCCGAAAGTACAAGTCTTTAACACTTTTAACCACAAACAAAGATCAAACCTTGATTTTTCTTGCTATATTTTTCGAACAAAAAAAAACAATAACCTAGTCACGAATTCGACACATAAGCAAACACTACACACCCCTTGGCGAATGATACCACATGTTGGTCTTATATTAATCCTTTACAACAACAATAGCAAACCCAAATAAGCTTAAAGATTGAGCCGGCAAAGAAAGAAAGAAAAAGAAAAGAGAAAGAACTAGTAAGGTTAGATTAAGAGAGAATTGGTGGATTACACACACATGAAATGTGAGAAATGTGCAACTAACACCCTCTCCATGTGTGGAGAGGGTTCTAATTATACCCCTTGCCAACTAGTAGGCGTATGGGCTTTCTACTTGGGCTGGGCTTGGCATATCTTGGGTTTTGAGCCCGAAACACGGACAATATTAGATTATAATCCAAGCCTATTAAACCCGACTAGCCTATTACAGTACAAGACCTAGTTTGACTTTATAAGACCGATAACATTCTTGTTTGACTTAATATAATTAAGGCTATCAGTTTCTTTATTAGATATTCCTTGAGTAGCAAAGCTTTTAGGGTATACAACACAAGAACCAGGAGAGTAGAAGAAAACTTACATATTGGATTTTTAGAGAATAAGCATATGATAGAAGGGAATGGTCCAAAGTGGCTGTTTGATATTCATTCTCTAGCCTAATCTATGAATTATGTACCAGTAGCTACAGGTACAATCTCAAATGAATCTGCAGGTATACAAGGAGAACTTAATGTAGGTACATCTACTCAGAAAGAAGAAATTAGTCAAGATTGCATTGTGATGCCAATTTGGAAAGATGCTTCATACTTTGATTCACCTTTCAAGGATGTTGGTAATGGTGAACCAAAATCTGCTGCTGATGATCAAAAGCATGTTGAAGATGGTCCAGATAATGAGAATGATGAAAAAGACAAGTATGAAGATGATAGCAGTCCTAAGGAAGTTAATACTGCTAGACAACATGTTAATATTGCCAGTCCTGAAGTTAATACTGGTAGTTTTAAACTTAATAATGTTGATCCATCAGTAAGTATTGCTAGTTCAAATGATACAAATATCCCTAAAGACATGTTCAAAATGGGAGCTAGTCATACACTTAAAGCCACTCATGTTGAGTTCTTCAGTGATGAAGATGAACTAGAAGTTGATTTGGGGAACATCTTTAATTCCTATACAGTTCCAACCACTCTAAATATAAGAATTCATAAAGATCACCCAATTACAAAGGTGATTGGAGATGTGAAGTCCTCTATTCTGACAAGAAGAATGACAAAACCTATTTCTGAACAAGGGTTTCTCAGTGCTGTATATGAACAGAAAACACATGATACCCTAAATACTTGTTTATATGCTTCTTTCCTATCACAGATTGAACCCACAAGTATTGCTAAAGCTCTATTTGATTCATCTTGGGTGGAAGCAATGCAGGAAGAACTTCTGCAATTCAAACTCCAACAGGTTTGGATACTTGTGGATTTGCCTACTGGAAAGAGAGCCATTGGAACAAAATGGGTCTTTAGAAATAAAAAAGATAAAAGAGGGATTGTGATTAGGAATAAAGCAAGGTTGGTTGCACAGGGTCATAAACAAGAAGAAGGTATAGACTATAAAGAAGTTTTTGCTCTTGTGGCAAGAATTGAGGCCATATGATTGTTTTTAGCCTATGCTTCTTTTATGGGTTTTCTGGTACATCAAATGGATGTGAAGAGTGCATTCTTATATGGAACCATTGAAGAAGATGTTTATGTTACTCAACCACCAGGATTTAAAGATCCTGACCATCCAGACAAAATTTACAAGGTGGTCAAGGCACTTTATGGGTTGCATCAAGCACCAAGAGCATGGTATGAAACCTTGGCAAACTATCTTTTGGGCAATAGGTTTAAAAGAGGGAAGATAGATCAGACATTATTTATCAAGAAGCAAAAAGGAGATATTTTGCTTGTACAAGTTTATGTTGATGACATTATCTTTGGCTCTAGAAACAAGGAACTGTGTACTGCATTTAAGAAGCTTATGAATGATAAGTTTCATATGAGTTCTATAGGAGAACTTACTTTCTTTCTAGGATTACAAGTATAACAGAAGGAAGATGGAATATTTATCAGTCAGGATAAATATGTAGCTGAGATTTTGAAGAAATTCAACTACACAGATGTGAAGTCTGCTTCCACTCTAGTTGATTTGGAAAAGCCTTTAGTCAAAGATGGAGATGCTGATGATGTTGATGTACATCTTTATAGATCTATGATTAGGTCCTTGATGTATCTCACAACATCTAGGCCAGATATCATGTTTGCAGTATGTGCATGTGCCATATTTCAAGTTACTCCAAAGACATCACATCTCTTAGCTATAAAGAGAATTTTTAGATATTTGAAAGGTAAACCAACATTAGGCCTTTGGTATTCTAGAGGATTCTCTATTTGAACTAGTGTGGCTTATACTGATAGTGACTATGCTGGAAGCCAACAAGATCGGAATCAACAATTAGAGTTTGTCAATTTTTTGGGAAATTTGTTGGCTTTTTTTTTTTTCATATCCCCCCCCATTTGGCATATAAGAAGCAAACTGTGGTTGCCACCTCTACAACTGAAGCTGAATAGTGCTGCTGCGAGTTTACTTGTGACAAAAGTAACTCTAGATTAAAAATCAATTGCTGGATTATGGAGTATAATTTCCATGAATACTATCATAATATTGACACTAACATACTATCTGACATTAATGAAATCCTATTCAACATTCAAAACCAAACATATAGAGAAGATTAGGCATCATTTATAAGAATTGCAATGCAAAAAGTTTAATCAAATGGTTAAAATTCATACTGATCATAATATTGCAGATCTTCTTACAAAAGGTTTTGATGCTGGAAGGTTCAGTACTTGGTCTCAAGTATTGGAATGCTTAATCCTTAATGTCTACATCTCTTTATGTCTTTGTAAAAGTTTTAATAAAGGATTTAATGTTAGTCTTGTCATTATACTGCTAAGTATAATTAGTACTGCTAGTTATACTTAAGACTGCTTGTTAAAACTGTTGGTCATACTTAATACTGTCAAGATGAAAATACTTTGGATTGTGTATTTTTGGCTATGGACTAACACCTGCAGGTTAAGTATATTAAATACCTGATGTTGAATGCTTCACCTCTGAAGTATTGTTTGAGAGGAAGTTAATGTTTTTGGATAACAGTTTTTAACTTTTATTCATGGGTTATGCATAAATATGGATCTTCATGAATTCTCACATGTCTATCTAGTCTTTTCTAGTGTGCTTGTAATTAATAGAGGCGTGTTATTGTATAATTATTGAAGACATAGTTAATATTATTAAGATATCTCTTACTACTACTAGGCAGAAAAGTTACAACTGCTGAGCAAATTCTTAACCCTTGAAGCATTATTTGAGGGGAGGTCAATTAAGAATGAATGAAAGTGATTAAAACATCAAGTAGATATGGATGAAGGGTCAGGACAACCCACTGATCCCCAACCCACATCCACATTTACTCAACTCTACAATAAAGAAACCATTCATTGTTCCATCATCATATCCACCTAAAAATATCCACAAACCTAGGAAAGCCATAAGGACCACTAAGATATCTCAGTCTAATGGACCTATTAACCTTGTTGCATATGAGACTGTCTATAAAGAGAGGGAAGACCGAATGGAAAGGGATGCCACTACTGCTTCTAGTTTAGATGCAGAGCAGGACAATGGTAACATCAATAAGACCCAATCCATAGCAACACTTAATGAGTCAAATCCTTAGGTAACTGATTTAGGTAGTGGTCCTAGGTGCTAAGATACCATATTGGAGGTGTAGATGCTCAAACTAGGTTTGAGACTACATTTAAATAGTCTAATGATCCACCTCTCTCAAGAGGTTACACACTTAGAAGTGGGGAGGACAATATAAAACTATTGGAATTGATGGAACTTTGTACAAAATTGTCAGATTTGGTGAGCCAAAAGAAAAGAGAGATGTCGTGAGTTGAAAAACAGAAAGAGAGATGTGTGAATAAAAACAAAAAAGAGTGATTTTGTGAGCAAAAAGAATTGAGAGATATTGTGAGCATAAAAACAGAAAGAGAGCTTATAAGAAGAACTAATTGATGATAGAAGTCCTTTTTGGAATGAAATTGAAGTTAATGTTGGTAACTCAAACTTAATGCTGCTAAGCATAAAGTTTCTATTGCTGGTATACATTAATGTTGCTAAGCATAAAGTTTCTACTGCTGGAATACATTAATGCTGCTAAGCATAAAGTTTCTACTGCTGGTATACATTAATGCTGCTAAGCTTACATTGATGCTGTTGAGTTACTGCTGCTAGGTTATGTGGTATATCATAAGTCATAACATGGTGACGATTCTTGGATTTGGCTAGTTTATAGAGAGAGAAACACATGAGAGAGTATTTTCTAGTG